>ASPP01008347.1:0-15512 GCA_000512085.1 Reticulomyxa filosa
GTCATATCCTGGAGAGTTGGTGGTCGTTTCGAACCAGAATTTTTGCTATACATCAACGACTGCAAAGCAATCAAACATCTGTCTCTTCGCTCTTGAGGTTGATTTCGAATAAACACTTCCAAATAATTTTCCAACTCTTGAGATGGTGGGAAGGTGTACAGCACAAAATCATTGCATTCCATCCGCGAGTAATGGATTGATTTTTGGGATTGTTAGTCAATTGCTTGATCAATTGGCAATAAATTTCATTTCTTAATTCCTGTTCTGAATGTCCTTTCAATAAATTCCAGTCCTGCATTATCGGGATTACCAACTTCTGCCGGTTTGTCCATCATGTATATTTGGATTTCTTGAACAAGTCTTGGGCATCTTTCTTAAACTTTTTGTCGATTGTCGTCAATTGGCTATGAATTGGTTCAGTACTCCATATCAAGTATCCCTCCTTCAGCTTATCTCGTCCAAACAGCTTTTCCTTCGCCCATTCGTCTGCTCCTTTCAACACTGGACAATTGTGCATGCCAAACTGTGTGCCCATTTTATCAAAGAAGATATCTTTCAATTTAATGTTTAAACGTGTTTGCCGTTTTAAATCTTGAGTTCGAACGGCTTGTCGTAATTGTTCTTGGACAAATTTGTCGGTATCTTTACCCAAAGTCTCAAACATATACTGGAAATACTCAATGTATTGATTGTTGTATCCCAACTCTTGAGCAGCAAACAAACATGCTTCCATGTGGTTTGTCTCCAATGTTGCAATGGCTTTTTCAGATTCTCGTATAATTGCGTGTATGCGATCTCTCATTTTCAACGCCAACATACATTTATCCGTTTCGTATTGTTCTCTTTCTATGATTTCACAAACCGCCTCCAATTTGTTGATATCTTTTTCGCTAATGGCTTCTTCCAACAGTCTTTTGGTTTCAGGGTCAATTCGCGACTCCACATACTGGGAAAGTAATTTTCGCGCTTTTTCTGCCAATGGCGAAGTAATATTGTATCGTCGACATGCTCTTACTGCTCTTGCCAATCTCTCAAAGAATAGCTCTGGTTCATCGAGTGAGTTTGGATCGGTACTAATCAATTCTTCCAATGTCTCATTCATTTTTCGTTTTTCCATGATGATGGAGCGCTTTAATTCTATTATTTTATGTTCACCAGCACGATACAGCATCATAGTTTTGCCCTCTCTGATATTTTCACGATTCATATTCAAAAACTTGAGAATATCTGTGCATCCTGTTCGTCCAGATCCGCAACTTCTCCCGGCTTCTTCCAAAATGCATTTGTATCTTTCAGCAAATTCTCCATGTTTCAAACGAAATGGAAATCCTGCTTTACGGATTTTGACAGCTTCAAACACTCCCGAATACGTGAGTTGTTCAAAGCAACTTCGTGGCACAAAGTACAATGGTTCCTTGTCTTCATTAGGCTTAATACATCGAATATAATGAGGCTGAGTTGCCTGTAAAGTTTTCATCAAGGCACCCAATTGGTTGCGGAATTGCAAACTCAATGTTGCTTTTCGCTGTCCTGCGCTCATATCTCCGACATCCTTCGGGAACAAAACTCGAATCATGTGCTCTTTCGACTTGTCCAACATCATCAACAAACCTCTGTCCAACTCATCCTTGTTCTTTTCAATAAACCCTCGAACATCATATACGACATCACCGGCGTAATGAGACAAAATGAAGGCCATGGTATCTTTTCCATTGTCTTTGAAATATTGGTTTGATCCATGACAATCAGTTAATTTGGCTCGGAACTTTTCTTCGCTTCCTCCAGGTGTTTTTCCTTCTTCGTCCAACAATGGCAGCATTCCCTTTGGTTTTTCTTCAATCATATTTAAGATGGGCTCATTGTCAATAAATGGGACATGATCAAAACCAATGGCCTCGGATTGATAAACCTTTTCTTCTTGTTTAAACACGGTAAAGTTAAACAACTGTTGCAATTTTTCATTGCAAAAGTTGATACACAATTGTTCCAAAGAATTTCTTTGGAAAATTTCAAATCCAAAAATGTCCAATATGCCAATGGACTTGTGCACTTTTTTTTTGGGTTCCATGGATTTGTTAATTTGAACAACCAACCAATCAAAGATTTTGGCATACACAAATTTGCACAAAGAATCCCTTTGATCTCGCGCAAACTCTGGATTTAATCCTTTTTCCACACTCTTGTTGCCAGGCATAACGAGGGCCTTATGGGTGACTCCTTTTTCGAGTTCGCCTGCGTCGACCTGCCAAAGTTTTGCGGCGGTTGCCAAAGGAGAGCGATTTTTGACTTTGGAAGTGTCATCGGCATAATTGGATTGGACTCGTTCAAACTCGACGTTGCCAATATGCAAAATGCCTGCCACGATACGATATATCGACTCGACATCCTTTTCATTGAATTCCAAAGTTTTGAAGGCTTCCCTCACGTCGTCAAAGTCTCCTTTGTCGTTGATTCCGGGCACAGTCGTACAATTGCCGCTGTTGCAGTAATAGTATTGCTCGGGCTGGCCTAATTCCAACGATTGTCGCAGATTGCGATCGCATCCTTTGGTTAGCATGTAAAAGATGTGATAGTTTCTTTCACCCTCGGCTTGTCTTGCAACACGAACCTTTTCCAACAAGTAATTGGTCGTCTTGCCACCCATCAGTTGCAATTCGTCGTTCATGAATATCTCCACATATTTCCCAAATCTGGATGAGTTATTGTTTCGAAGAGTTTTTGCATTTCCAAATCCTTCCAATATTGGATTTGCGTCGAATACTTTCTTTTCCACACCTGCCACGGACCCTGCGACGGCTCCCAAATATGATAGACATTGCTTAGTTGCCTCGGCTAGTTTTTTGTTTGTTTGTTTTTTGTCCAAAGAAATGTCGTCGATTGTTTTCGAATCCTCAACTTTTCCCTGCTCCAGATTCGCCTGATATGACGATGGATTGATTTGGGCCGCTTTCAAAAGTCAATCCTTTGTAGGCTTGGTCAGCCACAACAAACACGTGAGGAGGGACCTCTCTGTGTTCTTCCAATGAGTTGCGATACTTGCGGATCATTTGCGGCGTATACAAATCTAGTTGCGTATACGGATTAATGGATATTAAAATTGTACCGATTGCCGACTGTGTTGATTTGTTACACGTTCTTTTCTTCAGCTTATCTCCCCCCCCCCCCCTTTTTTTTTAAAAAGACTTGTTGGACATGTATACGTAACATAAATCTTGGCCGCTTCGAATCTCTTTCGCAAACAATGCAAAATTAAAGGAACACTCATTTCATCCAATAACGTCAAATCCGCGACAATGCGCTGTAAACTGGATTTGTTCATGGTAATCAAGTCTTTTCGGTTGACATATCGCTCTTCACCAGATTCAAGTTCCACAACCACTTGACCATTGGATTCATCCATTTTACGAGCGGGTAAATACACGTCCGTTTCGTCGGGGACCCATACCCACGCTGACTGTGTAACCACCACAAATTTTAATGCGACCAAATTGTGTTGTTAACACACAATCGGCTCTTAACTGAGCTTTGTTTTTCTTCGTCAGTCATCAGCTCTTCAGGCTTATCCCATGTTGTTTCTTGAGTCACACGGTTAAAATAATAGGCTAGCCTGTAAAAGACAAGAAAGATTAATAACAAAAAAAAAGCAGTACAAAAACATTCCTACCCGTCTTCAGTTCTTAATTCTTGCCAATCTGAGAAGGTTTCTTCTTCAATGTTTTTGTGGGCTTTCCACCATGGCTGGCTAGATGCCTGATTCGACATCGCTAGACTTCAATCTCGTGAATGAAGCTGTTTTTAAGGTAAGAGCCCCACAGTCCAAATTACTAGAAAACTTACATTGGCTAACGTTGTAAATTTCTCCTTCATAAATTCTTTAAGTTCAATTAAATAAAAAAATTTAAAACAAAGAATGAAAATATCATATAAATATTCTTGTCATAACAATTTATTTTATTGTTGTATAATAAATGCAAAAAAAATGTTTATTTACTTTGTTTAGCATTGGAAAAAAAGGTAGCGTCGAAGACTCCCGAAATTGGTTGCTCCCTATTGTTACCGAAACTACCAAAATTTTTTTCCCCTTTAAAAATTTATATATCTCAATGTTGGCAACTGAAATGGATGACCTAAGCAATGCAACTGAAATTTTGATAAAAAATGTGAGCCTTTTCGACGATAATTCTCTCAGTTTTTGATACATTCTTTGACTTGTTTTTAGTTTCCACAAGTATAAAGAAAGATTTCTTGATTTGTTACTTTTTTCTTTTTGACGTGCCAAAAAACGCTGTTGGTGAAAATGGTTCAAAAGGAAGAAGAATGCTATTTTGAACATGAATGGATAATAAAAAATTGGCTTCGAAAAAGTGAAGTAAATAAAAAGGTGGGTTGGATTAACGAGTTTGACAAATTGATAGCACAATTTGGTTACTTTTCAATTTGTTATTTGTCTCAAAGTTACAAAATTGGAGTATTTCCAGCCACAAATGCAATTGATCAAAAAATTGTACTATTTAATCACGAGCGTGATCATTCTGTGGAATGGTTTGGCTCCATTGATTTGGAGCCAGTGCGCTCTGCTCTTCGGGGACACGGCGGAACCATGTTGTGGATCAAGGACATATCCCCAGCAGAATTGAAAGATCTGGATTTGGAGCCAGAGGATTTGACGTGGACAAATGCTAGAAGACATGCATTGATTCGAGTTAACAGTCAATCTCAAAACATGTGCATGGTATTGAGTGAGAAGCAAATATCAGCCTGTAAATTGCCTCCGTTCCCGGTCATGTCAATTGCTTCCACACTTTTGTATCATAAAGATATTGGACTCGTTGCAGTGGGTCAATGTAACAAATGTGCAATTTTGAAGCCAAAATGCGATCCCACATCTGTCGCCGAATGGCAAATTAACACACGAACACAAGACCTCCATGCAAAGGTTAAATGCTCCCTCTGTCCTTTTCCATGTGTTCTCCCCTTCGCTGTCAAACAGTGCACAACACTCGTAAAATATATTGACTGCCACATAAACACTGCATTTTGCTATTGCGACAGTGCAAATTGAGCTGTGGAATGATATATGAAATGAATCAAATATTGAGTGATGACTGCCCTTGTCGCCTTCTTACGCTCTGTGATGGAACCACAAATATGTACGATGTTGATATGAATAAATGGACCAATTTGGAAAATAATAGCGTGTGTAAACATGGAGTCTATGCTTATATGCAGCAATGGCGCGGAAAAAACAATGACAATGTTCTCGTTATCAACGGTGTTGGTAGCCAAGCTGTGAGTGAGTTTGACATGCACAAAAACGTGTGGAATCCCTTGCCAACGACAATTCATTGTCACTCCAACATTTGTAGTAAAGCTGATATGACCATTGACAAAGACAATGGAGTGGTCAAAATTATGAGCTTTTTTCATGCTGGTGGCACTTCAAAAAGAGGAAGAGTCGAAATTTTTGATCACAGAGACTCCCACCACACCACTTGGAAATTGCTTGATGTTGAATCTTCACTTTTGACCACTATTTTTCCTTTTGACTTTGATGATTGCTACTTATTCTCTTAAGATTTTTTATTATTCTCAATTCATTTCGTTTATCCCTATTGTAAAAAACAGGATAATGCATATTTCCTTTGAAACATCTTTTGTTTATCAAAAAACTATCAGAAATTTTTTTAAAATTGCTATTTATCAAAGCGAAGAAATTGAAAGTAGGAAATATTTTTAGAGCTTTTATGTTATTTTTATCTATACGTGGATATAAACCAATGCAATGAACATAAAAATGGCCATCAATTTTGATATAATTCAAGTTATTAAAAAATGTCTTACGGAAGAGCAAGTACAAGAAGGGGGTTAAACAAAAGACACATGATCCCAATTGTAAGTTTTATTGGATGTTGCCTAAATCAAGTCCTCCAAGAAACTTTTCCAATGAAGTTGTTATCTTCTATCATTTTTTTTTTGTTGACCTGAAAATGGTTGTGCATATAGCACTTTTGCAAGCACATTATTATATTGAAGATTTTCTACAGTGTTTTTTCTGCAAACACTACTGTCCCATCACAATAACTTTATAATTTTTGAATGTGTCTCATAAATAATATTCTGAAAAACAATATCGCAAAAAAGAAGTAAGTAATATCAATAAGTAATGCTGCAATGAAAGGGTTACAAAGCTTACACTAACATTTTTAAATATCGATCACAAAAATACACTAAAAAATAATTTCTTTATGTACTTGTTTCTATAGGTTCGTACTTGTTTTCCGCTCCACGTAAGTTGAATTTTTCTCTTTGAAGGGAAACAAATGGCAACAATGTCAGATGATGAAAAAACAATTGACGAAGAAATTAATCTATTTGATTGGTACAATTCACAACAAGATAATGTTCAAGCAGTTTTGATCCAGACAGCAAATAGTACAGATGAAGCGTTTTTTGGGTTAGCGGGTTTAATGTTAAAAGGTAAAAGATATGACAAAACGCAACTTCCGATCTTACGAACATTTATAAAATCGCTGACATCACTCCTCCCAGAGAAAACAAATGGCCAAGTTAAAAAAGCGTTTTGAGCAACATGTAATTGGCACTTGTAAAGGGGAAGTGAGAGTGGAAAGCGTAAAGCGTGAAGCGAGGGGTGGGGCAAACACAAAAAAGATCCTTAAAAAAAAGTGGTCGATGAGTTTCCATTTTCCTCAAACAGGCCAAAGAAGCAACTAAGACGAAGAAGTCGACAGCGTTGTCTCAAAAAGGGATAAAAGGACGTTCTCAAACGATGGCATCTCCGGAGGAAATAGCAGAACTTCGAACGAGCAAATCAGTGAGAAACACCCGCGACACGCGCAACCGCGCACCAAAAGCGAAAGAAGATTCCACAGCGCCGGCCGAGTCAAAGAAACAAAAGGGACAAAAAAAGGGGAACAATGCCAATAATAATAATAGCAATAACAACAACAGACAGCACATGGAACGACCAAAGAGTGTGCGAGCAGGGACAACACGAAGTAAGTCACCCAATACAGATAAAAGGAGTAAATCTCCAAATGCAAAAGCGGAAGAGGCATTTCGTCACGAGCGCGCGAAGAATATGTCCTCGCCCGAGTTGTTATCCAATGCCACGAGAAACGATTCCAAATCGGCATCGTCGTCGACACTGTTGAGCCCAAAGGGCCTCCACCAAAGGAATTACTTTGACGAGGACGCCGAAGACGATGACGACAACAATGATGACAATGATAACAATGACAATAATAATGACAATGACAATGACAATGATAATAACAATAACAATGAAAAATCAAGAAGCAAGCCAGGGAGCACGAAAGGGAAATGGAAACCTCCTTCGTGGGTCAATGTGCAGTTGGTGGATGACTCGAGCTTTTTGGACGAAAAAGAGGCGTATCGAGGAGACTTGTTGTGGAAGGACGCCGAACACCAGGAACAGTCGTACACGGGAAAGGGCAAGCGGTACAGCCCTTCGCCTGATCGCTCCAAATATGGCGACGCAGCCCAAATCCAGCGCAATCCGAGGGCCGAAAAAATTCGATCGAAAAGCACAGCCGATTTGAGGGCGTTGGCCCCAACCGATGAAAAGCCAAACTTTGCAATGATCGGTGGCGGTGGTGCTGGAAGCGTAGAGAGTTGGAATAGCAGTGGTGGAGGTACACTTGCATTTGTTATACATACACATACATATACTAGAAATAAACATAACACCATACTTGTGTTCCGTGTTTGCAGATGGCGCTGATATGGTGATTTTATTGAATGGAGGCGGTGGTGCAAGCGGCGAAGAGAAAGACACTGGGGTGGTGGGTACTGGCGTGACGATGAGGAAAAAGAAGAAAATGCAACAGCGACGGTGAATAATGACAATGATGGAACTGGTAATGAGCACAAGGATGTTGACAAAGTTACAAAAGATGAACCACCGAAAGAAGAACAAAAGGCATCTGATGACAAACAACAACAATCGCAGCAAAATGGGGAAAGTGCAAAACCAGATGACAAAAGTTGGATCAAACATGACGCGTCAACTCACAAAGATCATACGCGCAGCCAATCTATGAGTGCCGTTGGGAAGCTCGATCTCAGTCGATTCCAACATTTGACAAAAATTAGTATCTCTTTAACAAACTCACAACGAGTTGTTTTGGAAGACAAACGAGATCTCAGTTTATCCTTTCGTAAGCAAAAATCAAATGAATCTCAACAATCTGCAACTTTGCCTGCAAATCAAACTTCAGAAAAAGAAGGATCTTGAATCCACACTACTTTTTTTTAGAAAAATAAACTGCTTCTAAATTGCTAAGTAAATATATTCCTTTTTTCTTTTATGTTTTGTTAATAAATTGTGCTTTCTCTGGGTCATTGTCTTCGTGTTCGGGGTTATTAGCAAAGGAAAAGAAAGCTTCTTACAATTTTTTCTCCTCCTTTTTTTCTGTTGCGTAAAAAACTTGTTAATATATTCAAAATTGAATCTGTTGTTAATATACACGTATGAATCATTTTGCTATTAAGCATATCCCCTTACCAAGCTGTCCATACACATTTCAACATTTTCAAATAATGCGAAGGATATTCGAATACTTTGGCTTTTCCTTGTTAATGTTCTGAAACTTTAATTTTGTTAAGCTCTTTTAGAGAGAAAGATCAGATAATGAAAAACAACAAGTAATTTTTTTCAAAGTCTGTTCTGCAGTTGCCAAAAAGGTCAACTTTGTAAACAGGGTTTTTATTAAAAAAAACAAATGGTCCGAATTCACCATATTTCTTGTCAAACATTTTATTTATGCCTGTTTTCTCTCGCCAGGAGGTTGTCACGACGTATACTCTTGATTTGGAAATTGTTATTATTTTGTGGTTTGGTTCAGTTGTTGTTACTGGTTTGTTTTGGGACACACTGCTGTTAGCACTGCACAATCGCTCATATGTGATCTTCGATAACAGTATCACAACAAGTGCATTTCGATTGGCTCCAATTCAAAAAAACTCTGGTTTGGGGAATATATTGTCAATTTATTGGTATGGTCGGGCAATAGCATACTGGCAAGGAATGAATTTTGAGTTAAAACACGCTCAATGGTTGGCATGGTCTCCAAAAGTGTCAAACACATTTTTGCAATATTTGCCAAGTTATGCATCATTTGAAGAGATGCAATTGGATGAAATGATAGGTACAGACGAATACAATCAACTGAAAAAAAAATTAGAAAATCTTGAAATTGATTTAAATGCAGGAATAGAGACAAGGTATTCGCATGTCACATCACAATTAATGACATATTACAACAATCATTTTATGCAATTTATAATTGCCGATACACATGCAGCACTCCAACGACATTTTAAAGTAAAACCAAACAATGGAGTGATATACAGAGAAAAGCTTGTCAAGTGAATTACATATATGTATATACGTATAAGCGTTTTAAGAAATAAACATTTTTAAAAATATAATTCCACAAAAGTAAACATGATGTAGTAATTCACTTTCGATGTGGAGATATTTTACATCGTGGTCATGAATTGTACCACTTCTTGACCTTACAGTATTATACTTATATTTTGGACTATATAATCAAGGAATACAATATCAGTGATGAAATAAGACTAGCAAAGATGAAAGTATTCATGCTATCACAAATCACGCAAGAAGGTGTCCACCTCCCAAGTGATGTTAAAAGCATTGAAAAATGCCAGCATTTGATTTGGATTTTTCGAGATGTCTTGAGTGAAAGATATCCTAATGTGTTTTTTGAAGTAATGAACAATGACATTGTCAATGATTTTGCAATGATGGTATACGCACCTCATCTTATTTGCAGTACTTCTTCTTTTTGTTTACACGCTGCTCTTGCCAACAAGGCGAAGCACGTCTTTTTGCCTGACATTGGACCTTGGACCTTTTTCACCCTTCACAAATCGCTATTTCTCAATACTTCTTTTTTACCCTCCACGCATTTCGTTGTGGATGTTCAACAAAATGCATGGTCCATCAAGTCCACTGACGTGGTTCAGTTGCGTTGGAATCGTTCCCAAAAATTCGGCCTTCTTATGCAATTTCTCATCACGAATTGACAACACATTGCAAAAAATCTTAAATCATCAATTTCTTAAAAGAATATTAAGGTGCATTGATACATGAAAATAGCACTTATTTTTTAGATATAAAAGTAAAATTTGTGTTTAATTTCTTTCGTGTTCCTTTTTTTTAGCGAAAGATGTAGGTTACGCAGTCTTGAACTTAGTTAAAAATACAAATAAAAACGTATAACTTGAGAGCCACTCGTTTTTGGAGTCATGAAACAAAGTTTTTATTTTTCAAACAAATCTGGGAAATTTTGTTGAAAATATTTACCGAAGTGGTACATTTTCGTAAACTGTGTTATTATGATATCGAAAATACGAGTTAGATTTCAGATTTTTTTGTGTTTTTTAAAAAAGTTAAAATAAAGCATGATGAAGCTTGGTTGTGCACAATTAAAAAACAACAATGAATGAAATGAAATCGGATTTGATCAAGGAAGATTTCGAATATCTTCCCACAAATCGGGAAATTCGACTTTGTAATTCTGCCCGCGGTATTCTTTAGGAAATTTCCACATAAGTGAATCATAACTCGATTTTTCGATGTCTCCGGCAGTCATTTGCACATGATGATACAAAGTCTGTGGGAAAGGAGCGTCAAAATATCCGCGAAGACGAGTAATATAGCTACTGAAAGTACTTTCCTTGGTTCCAAAGAACAATCTCCCCATACCACATATTGCCATTTCAATAGGGCCTTCCAACTTAGGGGGGATCTTCACATTTTTCGTAGACTCAAATTTCGCATTCGGTCCAAAAAAATCCCTCCATCGATAAATTGGTCTGCCACTTTTGTAAAACACCTTATTTATTTATTTTTTTGTTTGTCTATTTTTTTTTCTCCTTTCTAAGTTTTTATAGTACATAAAAATTGACTGTATAAAATTTTTTTTTTGCCAAAGGGGTATGGAAAAGAGGGAGAGTTTTGAAGTTAGTTGATATAAATAAACGTAAACACACTTGAAAGAATAATTCGTCTGTTTCATCGGTGGCAATGTATAAAGATTCTTTGGGATCCAACAATGGAGAAATGAATCTGTATGTGTCTTTGGAGTCACAGAATACGTATTTGTATTGCAATTCATTGCGACGTATATGCAAACTCGTGAATTGAAACAACCCTATTTCCTTGACGACAAGCGAAGCGATTTCAAAGACCAAAGGAACCAAGTGCACATGATCTCGCAACACTTGTTTATATTTGCGATCGAGCGAGGCATCGGCAATGGCAATGGAGCGCGCAATTTGTCCCAAATAACGAAACGTGCTATCATCACCAGCATATGCATCTCCTTTGCATGCAGGGAAATGCACCACCGGCTGTTCTTGCAAATACTGTGTATATTCACGTTTCTGGCGATCATCTATAAACGCGTCATCAATATAACGATTCGTGACCGGTCCAGACTCCACTGTTTTGATATCCGGCCACATCAGTACATTCCCTATACTCTCAATTCAAACATTACAATTCTGTTGTCCATGTCCTTAACGTCGCTGTTTTTCTCTTCCTCCCATCCACATGCAAATATATATGAATGCATAAATAATACATAATATATACATATATATTGTATATGTAAATGTACAAACCTAATTGTCCCCACGGCAATAAAACTTTCTTTTCTTTACCGTATTCGGTCAACCATTGTTCAAAACGTTGGGCTTTGGCAGGATCATTTTTCACGGCGCCGCAGCAAAAATCGACAGGAATATGGAGTCGGTCGATTTCTTTTTTGATGAACTCTTCGCTCGAGATAACCGGCAATGCCCGACGCATATCGTCTATGTCAAAGAAGTCGCCAAAGTCGGTTGTCTCTTGAAAATCGGGGTCATTGTCATCCGCGACGCCGCGTTTGATCGGACCAAAGTCTATCAAGTACCATCCCGTCCGCGGAGGCAACACCAGCGTTCGATTTGTTATCCACGCCACCATCACATGAAATTCGAAGCCTTGGCGAATGTTGTTAAACCCACCGCAGTCTTTAAGAAAGGTTACATATTTATCTGCAACCTTTTATATATGTATATATACACATATTTGTGTATTTATTGTTTGTTATATTTTTGATTGGTTGAGTTGTCCCTGAGTCTGTACAAAGTCTACACAACTCATGAAAGGTAGGAAAAGTTTTGTGTGTTCACTAAGTAACTCAATTTTTTTTTTTGGTAAAAAAAAAAATTGCAAAAATGAAAAGAAGAACACTTGTGGGGGATTTTTTGCTGCTTTGATGCCTCGTTGCCAATATTTCATTTGCTTCAGAACGCACTTGTGGTTATGGACATCGGACTCACATGGCAACGACCATCCGCTCGGATAGGCTCGTGCATGGGATTCATCATATCGTATTTGTCCCTTTTTTATTTGGTTTGCATCCTCTTTGACATCGTCATTGTCATTGTCATCACTATTGTCATTATTATTATTGTCATTATTATTATTATCATTATCATTATCATCGTTATTATTATTATCATTGTTATTGTTATTATCATTGTCATTATCATTGTCATTATCATTGTCATTATCATTGTCATTATCATTGTCATTATCATTGTCATTGTTATTATCATTATCGTTATTATTGTCACTGTCATTGTTGTCGCCGTTGTCGGCACTATCATCCTGATCTTTTATATTAATGGGTTTTTTTCAGCTATGGCCCCATTGGAGTCACTATTTTCGGATATTCCGTCCGATAGGTGCCAGTACTTGATCAAGAGTTCGTGCATTTGCTGATACGGCATGCGCGCGTTTATATCTTCGATATACACTGGCTCCCATCCGGATTCTATTGAAAATTCCGGGGACAGGTATGTCTTCTTGTCACTCTTATCTTTGGTGAAGTGGTTTGGGTACGGATAGTTTGGCATCAAATCGTACACTGATTTTGGAAACTTCAGCGGCTCTTGTGCTCCATTCAAACTGGTGCCAAACGCAATCACCACCACTCCCACTACAAACCACAGAACTGACAACAGTCCGAGACACAAGAGGCAGGTGGGATGCACAAAGGACGAAAATATGGATGCTGAAGAACGATTTCTTCCACTAAACATTTTTCGCGAGAAAAAATGAGAGGCAGGAAAAATGAAAATTAGATTGTTTTATGCCTCGATTTGAATTTGGGTCCCTTTTGACGCGTCTTTTTAAATCTCTAAAACAAATATTACATAAATTTTTTCTATTTAAAAATTTACTGCATTCTGTACAAAAAAAACAAAACGAGAAAGTGCTTTTTTACAATTACTGCTACGACATCAAAACTGTAGAGTTTTAACATTAATTACTGGGATGTGTTTGGCATCTGCAATCGGAACAATTGATACAATGATAATTTTTTCTCTTCGTCCTAATCACTGATAATAGGAACTTTGGAAGAAACAGACACCAATTAAGAAGGACTTTACAAATCCTTTCGCGATTAGAAGTTAGAGACATGTCGAACATTGTTGTTATTGCTCACTGATAGTAAAAAAAATTTTGTTGCAAACATGTATTGTGGCATTATAGCAAGCACGTTTTTTTTTTATCAACAGAAAATTTTCAATTTTTGTATAAGGTCCATGAACATGAGTTGTAAAAAAAAAGTGAAATATGAAAGTGCAGGAAATAAATGAACCTAATAAGCGGCTCTATTGTCAACAATGGGAATGACAGAGAAAGGAGTGGTAACAATACAATATTGCATTTCCCATTTTCCGTCATCATTCAACATTTCCACATCGACTCTTGCTTCCCCCTTTTTGCCACGAATATTGTACACGACTTGACTTCGTTCATGGCCATCATTGTCTTTGAAGTTCACATTGTGCATTACTTGTTGTGCGAATATATCACTGCCAATTGCACGGATCACCTTTTTTTTTTTGTTAAAAATTGCACAATTTTGCACTAAGAAAAAGAGAACAGGGGACAAGACGAAGCATCAAAAAAGAAAAAGAAAAAAACTCTTGGATCTTCTTGGACTAAAGAAAAGGTCTCTCTTTGAATACGCTCTCCACCACCGCTACTGAACAGTGACTTCAGTAACATCCCAAAGGTGACAAAAGCGACCGAAGCCATTCCGAAAATGAATGCAAAACTGATAACTTCCTCCGTTTTCTTTTTAATTATTTAGATTTTTGCAATACAATAAAAAGCATATACATTTATATGTATGTGTGTATGTATATGATCAATATGATGTGCATGTCTCCTTTGTTTATAATTATAAGTATATATGTGCAAATTTGGAATGGATTGTCTTGCTATGTTTAATGAACTTCTTTGACCACCACAAACGTACTTAGTGCGGTGTTTGGTTTGGAAGTGGAGACAATCTCTGTTCTGCCTTGGGAGGTCCCTTGGGTCTTTTTCCCGCTCGTATTTGCGTCGGATGCACCTTTTTCATTTTTTCCACTTGCACTTCGTTTTGCAATGGTGTGTATATTTTGTCTTTGAAAGTAAGCGAGTGTGTTGCTGTAAGTCATTGGCGATTGTCTTAAACCACTTTTGCTCATGTTCGTCATATTTTTCACATTCCACCAATGACACTGCCCCACGA
This sequence comes from Reticulomyxa filosa, assembly GCA_000512085.1. Classification (NCBI taxonomy): domain Eukaryota; phylum Foraminifera; family Reticulomyxidae; genus Reticulomyxa; species Reticulomyxa filosa. Next base: position 14,649 of record ASPP01008347.1, read on the forward strand.
ATTGCAAGTCACGTTTGTAGCCATTTTTGCCATTTATTTTGCTACTCCTCAATATTTGTGTGACGTTTTTTTATTGCGTTTTCTTGTTTGGAAAGATGCCAAGGAAAAGATGCAAAGAAAAAGCCCACGACAACTGTTTTCTTTCAATAATCGAGCCAAATGAAAGGAGATGCGAAAGCAAACAAAACAAAAAACAAGAGAAAAAACCTGATGAAAGCTTTCATGTTCCCAATAGCCGAAAAAAATACACCGAAAATTAGAGGAAAGCCCAATAGAATCTTAAAACTATCTGAACTTTTGTTTTTTATTTAAGGTCCTCGCGAACACGTCTTATATAAGGAGATATTTTTAATAAATATTTTTATTACTGTTACGTAATATTACAACTTTGCAAGTAAGTGTTTTTTAGGGAAGAAGATTACTTATATGTGGATTGGCAGTTGTTATGGAATGAAAAAAAGGAGGCGATGATGAAAAAGGTACAGAAAATATGAAGAAGTTTGTAAATTTTGGAAATGATAGTGGAATAATGAACTGATAATTGAGCAACAATTGACTAATCATTGCTTAATTCAATCAAATGAAAGTGATATTGATTGAATTATAATGTCAACATAAAAGGACGAAAGATAGTTATTAACGCTTTTTGTTTGCAAACTCTTTATTTTTTTTTAATAATATTTAAAAATGTAAAACTTCAGAGAAACGAAAAGATAGTAAAGGATTGATTACACTGATATTAAAAAAACACTGTTTTGTCACATAGTTCACCAGGCCAGGAATGAGTGTTTTTTCTTCCATCATTTGATTTCTTTTTAAAAAAATGGCAAGACAATTGTAACAGTCTTTTGAAGGAGCGGTCAT
>ASPP01008369.1:0-14752 GCA_000512085.1 Reticulomyxa filosa
ATGCCTTTGAATTAACTTGACTTAATTGGCATTAGAAAAAAAAAGCAAAAAAAACCAATAATAAGAAAAGACAAAGCAAACAGTAGTAAAAACTATCATGTCTTCACAATGTACAAACTTTGAAAATAACATTAAATTCTGCAAAAAAATTTATATTAACAAAAAATTGAGTTTTCTCAAAAACTACGCAACATAGAAGACTAATATTTTTTTACAAATATCTACGCATTGAAGACTTTCTGAAAATGCTTAAAAAAAATCAATACGTTTCATAGTTACGACATAGGCACGATTATCAATTTTTTCTCGAAAATTTTCAAAAATCAATAAAATATTCAATTTTTTAAAAAATTATGAAAGATGTAATTTAAAATTATATCTAAAAAGTACACGATTTGTAGATATTTTTTAAAAATTAGGTCTGAATGTTGTTTTTTCATGTAGAAAATCAATCAGCTCTATAAGGTGCTGTTTTAGGTTTCGACTTTACTTTGCATTATACTGTACTACCCGTTTTTTTTTAAAGAGTTATTATCCAAATCGTTGTTTGTCTCATTAAAGGGTTTGTTGTTTTCACTTATTGTGATAGTTCAAAAGTCCAAGAAAACATTTTATCATACAATAATGTCACTTTTCAAAAACACCAACAGATAAACAAAAAAAGGAAAGAAAGTAACACAATATTGTTGTGCAATGAAACAAAGCGTTTTGTTGAAAAAACACAAACAAAAGGTATTTTCGTTGTAAATATCACCACATATATCAAACAACGAGAAAAAAATCCATAAGCATAAAATGCTCCGATCCCAAAAGAGCAAATCAAATTAATCAATGCATGATTTGGGTATGACAAATGTTGAATTGCAATGATGATTGGCATAATCAAAAAGCATGATGCAAAGCTAGCACATTAAGAGTTGTCATGAAGAAGATGCATAAATTCACGTAGAATTAGCACTCTTTTTTGCGCCATGGCATTGGATTGCATAACAGCATCTGCTTGATTGACAACTAGCAGATGTGATTCAAAATTTTCATTGAAATTCGGATAATAAAATTTGGTCGTGTTAACCCATGACGTAAGGTTTTTAAGCCAATGAATATAAATAAAGTTATGATTTAATGGCTTGTATACATTGCATCTATGTCATTTGATTTCAAACAAAGTGTCAATTGTTTACAGATATCATACACATAATTGTTACCGTTTCTCCCATAACAAGACATTATTGCAATAATACCAGTCCACGTTGACCAAAGACCAATTGAACTCCAAGATGTTTGGAGTGTGAATCATTCGATCACTAAACAGCCAAACTGCAAACGTGGCATCTTCAGCTGTGCATGTGTGTGAGAAAGAACAGAGCCATAACACTCACAGCTGTACACAAAGTACCTCTAATTACTCGATTGTGATACGCATAGCTGAGATCGCTGCCCAACCAATATACCGCATACATAGATACTCCGTATCCCATTCCATACATATACCAGCTTGGAGCAGTTCCACGAATTATTGTCATATTTTTTTGATTCCCTGACTTTTTGCCAAAATAATACATTGTATTGAAAGCGTGTTGTCTATTCCACATTTCCATCAGAAAAAAAAATTATCAAAGAAATTGAAAAAGTGACTATGTACTTACCTGTACGGAGATAAAAACTTGTGCAAATTGACAAAGTGAGTATACGTGTCATCATCAAATTTCCCCACAAACGCATACAATTGACGATATAAATGGTGGTTTGCAACGTATTCAAAGTAAGCAAAGGTCTTGCCGTCATTCATGCTTTCTTTAATATCTAATACAATTATGTCATGAAATGTATCGTTTTCGAATTGCACTAAACTTACATAGTCTTTGGAGAGTCGTCCCAGCACAAAATAAACGTCAATATCGTAATCCCACGGCTTTTCGTATAACAATATCGATCTTATCAACATCCGTCTTGCAAATTTGCTATCCACTGTCAATATTCCATATAAAAGCAACTTTTTTGGAATTTCAGTGTTCATTGGAGCTACTTTTACATCATTTTCTCCCCAAAGAGAGGATGGAAAGAAAATTGTTGGTGTTGAACGTTGCAATGTTTTGTCGGCTGGTGCATGTAGATCGATGTTTAGAATCGGATTTGAGCCAAAAGAAGACAAACCGATCCGCATCATATTACCTCCTATAATTCCAATGACAATACATAATCCAACAAGAATATAGCTTTTCAGATTAAGACTACATTTCAGGTATTTAGAGTTGATTATTTTTGATTCATACATTGGAAAGGGTTCTCTTTTTTTTAATTTTTAGCGACAAAGCGTCGACACGTTCTTTTGTACTAATCACAGCGAAAGCGCGTTTTAAGGGAACCTAAAACTCGATCATAAAATAAGCTCAGTAGCTTCAGTCTTTTAATGTGATATAAGAGTTATGTTCATGATCAGACTGTCAAAAATAAAAGTTTGTTCCAAATTCAATCTTTATCGCATTTTTACTTTTTAAAAAGACTTATCCACCATAAGAGATACTCCCACAGTCGGTATTTGCTATCTAGACAAAAAAACATTTAGTCGATATTGAAAAAATGAAATATCTTTGTCAACGCTTGTAAGAATTTTTTGTGTAAAAAAAGTTCTTTAAAACTTTCAAAATGACAGAAGTTCTTCAAAATTCTGTTCCAGAAACAAACATACAGACTTCTGGGGAAACTGTTGATATCAATATTGATGGAGATGGTGATACAAAGACCCGATTCGCACGCCCAACCATCCCTGCTCCTCAAAGTTAACTACAACACGTCCACAAGAAACAGCCATTCTCACGCACAGTCGCTGTTGCATTGTGTTAAAGAAAATAACCGCGTCGCAATATCGCAAATAATAATGTAAACAAAAAAACACTAGGGTCACTTCGTATGAATAGTAAATTAATTCAGCTAAAGCCAGGCGGAGGTGTGACGAAAGCACTGAGCATTCGTCCAGGTGGCCGAACAAAGAGACCATTGCAATTTGCAGTCCAATCTTCTCGACGCACCCGAATGAAAAAAGTTGGCATTCGAAAAAATTATACTCTTGAACAATTGCTTAGTGTAAGACAGTTTTTCACAACATTTCCGGGTGTTGTAATAATTGAAGAAGTGTTTGAAGATGGAATTGCTGAAGATGTTGGAAAAGATTTGGACGTGACTCTATCAAGAAAGGCTGAATCAAAAGAGGCAAAAGAAAAGCGTTCACAAGACAAGGATGCTCAAGAAAAATCTGAACCCACTGCTCATATCACCCCAGAGTCAACTGCCCAAACAACACAAACGCCTCAAGACATACACAAAGAACGACATGATGTTAATGACGTTACCAAAACGACTCGAACAACCTTAGGCCATGGTTCAACTAAATTCGAGGCCACAGAAGCGGAAGAAGGCATGTTGTGTGATTCTTTCTTTTAAAAAAAAGCAAAACAAAATCTCCTTTTGTGCATTAAAAATAAACAAACAAAAATTTGAAGACGAAAAACGCCCGAACTTGACAGAAAGAAGAAGCAAAAATGCTTATGTGCCACGAAGAAATGTCTCGATGGACCCGATGGTATGTTTATTTTACTTAAAATGGCCATCGATTGGATCTTTAATTACAAACCTTGCCCAATTGTGTTACTTTAGCATTTCAAAATAATGTGCCAAAGTTTTACCATTCGGCATAGATTAAATTGAGTGAATGAGTTTGCAAATGACAAAACGTGTATTTGTTTTTTGTCCTTTTAAACTGAATCGCTCACACTGACGCTTGTTTCGTCGAAAGTTTGATCGACAAATGATATGTGTTTTTGTAAATAGCAAGAGTTTACCAGATCAATTCGTTCCATATTGAACAAAATTACCTTAGATAACTTTGATACATTATCTGGCAAAGTTGTGACCCTGTACGAACAGGAAGTGCACAAGCCAACACAACTCGAAAAATTGGTGGAATTGATATTCGAAAAGACTGTCATTGAACCTGAATATGGGCCTTTGTATGCGCGTTTATGTGTGGGTCTGAGTAAACATAACAGAACGTTCATCCTTATTACGCCAGAAGGTCAGAAGGAAACAGGATTTCGAGGTATTCTGTTGAAGCAATGTGAAACTGAATTCATCAGAAGCAGTGATCAGCTGGCAAATCACGTCAAAAAAAATTCAAGCAGTTTAACCAATTTGAGTGAAGATGAGAGAGAATATGAAATAACGCAACAAAAGAAAGCATTAATGGGAACAATAAAATTCATTGGGCAATTGTATTTACAGGAATTGTTGCCTTACACGTTAAGTATAATGACATTTGTCGAAAATGCAATTGCTCATTTTACGTTGATAAGAAGTGCGATTTTGTTGATAACACAGTATCATGCTTGCATGCTTGAACAAGATGATCGGTGCATCCATGCCCGCCGTTGACGACTTGGAAGGTGCTTGTGCTTTGCTAGAAACCGTAGGAAAGAGATTAGACAACGATCCTAGAGCAAAAACACAAATGAAAGGATATTACAGTAAATTGACACAATTGCGAAATGATGATCGCAATTATCCACCCCGCATACGTATTTTAGTTAGAAATTTATTGGATTGGAGACAAACTGGATGGCAAAAATCTTTAAGTGGCAGACCCGATTTGAAAACAACAGAACAAGTACGACAAGAGTTCAATGAACAAAGAGGGCAAAATAGACAATTGCCCAAAATTTCGTTTCGTGTTCATTTCTTATGTTACATTATATATAATACAATTTCCAAACTAAACCACTGTTACTACGATAAACAGAGAAACGGAGTCAGACATGGTGTTGAGAATGATTGAAACAGGAGCATTAATTGATCCTGGTTTCGCAAAAAAAGCAGATATTGAAAGTCTGACTGGATCTTTGCCAAGTTACATTTTTAAAAAAATCTCGCGCAATATGAACATAACAAAATTGTTAAATATGCTTGTCGAACACAGTTACTGGAGATTCAGTGGGAGTTCCTCGCCCACGTACCCGAAACAGATATCGCTATGAAACAAGCGGCCCTGCTCAAAAGCAAAGCGGCTTGACATCTGAGCGTGGCAACGTTGGGCAACGTGAACGTCAACAAAACCGCATGAGATTGTTGTTGCCCACTGATAATTTGATTCAAAACGAATCAGAAGCGATCGATGAAATCGATGCGTTTGATGAATCAAAGAAAGAGAACGTAGTCGAGTATAAACCTAGGCAACGCGCGGACGGGCCAGAATTGAAAAAAGATCTGTTTATGGAATGGTTGCGTGAATACTTTGATCAGAAATTACCAAAACAGCAACTGGTACGGCACTTGGAAGGATATCAATGGAATCCTAAAAAAATAATTGAATGGAGCTTTCGAAGTGCTGTGGACAAATCAGAAGTGGAGCAAGAACTCACCACATTGCTGTGGATTGCCATGTTGAAAGATGGGCTTTTCACATCCAAAAATTTGGAAGACACGTTTAGTTGTTCGTTATTATTTCAACAGGCTTGTTCACTTTTTCTTTTTGATATAATATAGAATGAGTGAATTTTTTGAAACCTACACTACTGAATTAAATGATGCCCCGAAATTGGCCGAGTACTTGAGCCGAATGTTGGCTCCATTGTTTATTAGTAAAGAATTGGACTTAAAATTGGTGGAAGAATGGTTGCAAAAAGATCCTAGTATGACAAAACCTTACAGAAAGAACTCCAAGTTGTCCAAACAATTAGAATTTATTGGTCAACTATTTGAAGCAATTCGAGAGTGTGGAGACACAGAAGTGACTGTTCAAGAGTTAGTACGGACGTCAAAGTTTGATTTGGATAAGTTTCTCAAAGAAGAATTACGAAATGATTTTGCGAACCAATTTGTAAGTTTTTATTTTCTATAATTTGTTTATGACAAACATTTGTGTGCTATTATGTGTAACAGAAGCTGCAATGGTATTTCTGAGAATATAAAAGTGTCAACCGCTATAAATTGACTTATCTGATGAAAGATACGGCTTTCTGGGATTTAAAATAAAACACAATTTTGTTGTCCCAAAAGGACTTGGGTTAAATTTTTGTTTCAAACTTTTATCAGTTATATTCCATCTCTACAAATAGATTGCACAACACTAGGGTACCGCAAAAACTACTCACAAGTCAAATAATTTTGTCCTTTTGTCATTAACGGGCTTGATATTAAACATTGTCTTTGATGAAATAAAAGTTTTTTGAATTATTCAATGACAAATTCAAAAATATGCTTTCCAAAAAACGTAGAAATAGCATTTAATTAATTGACATGCATACTCTCATTCACACATTTCAGTTTTTTAAAATTTTACTTATTCTTCGCTTGTTTCTTCACAATCACTTCAGTGTTCGCAATTCACAATTTTGCACTTAAAAATTACTCTTGTTCGCTGAGTAGAAATTATATAAACTACTTAATAGTCTTTTATTGTGATAGCATATTCAAAACAACTAGAAACAAAATAAAAGTAAAACGTTTCGCAATGAGCATATCCTCGAGGTTTTCACTTTGGACAGAAAGGTTTTAAAAAGAGTTCAATCCCTTTTTTTCCTGCTATGTTTTTCTTCTAAACAAGAAAGATTTTGACCTCGCTTTTGTTTTAGTCGTTTGCCCTTGCTTTTTTTGAAAGCTAGTTTTATTTAATTTTACCAACAGTACAACTGTTCGTTAATCATTGTGCAAAAACAAGTAAATTTAGTGTTCAATTTTACTTTTGCCACGTTGGTGGAAATCTCCGATTGTGATTTACAAATTTGAAAAGTGCTGTCAAAGATAGCAAATGAAGGATAGTAAACAAAACGAAAATTAAAAAAATTTTACAATTCTCAAGACAAATTAGCTCCATTATTTGATGATCACGAACAATCTATTAACAATTGTTATATACAATTGATCCTTTTTAATCAGCAACAGTTTCAAGAAAGAAAAGAGTAAATGACAAACAAAAAGATATTAGAACGTTTGTGTATTTCTACAGAAACTTCAGACATTGTATTCAATGTCTTAAACAGGCTTTTCGACTTGAAAATAAAGATGTTCGTGATATATATGTGGAATCACTTGAATCAATATCATCAAAATTAAAACAAGATCAATTGGATATTGTTTTGGAATTGCTAATGGAAGGATTCTATACCGAGAGTTATGTTCATAAGAAATGTGCAAAAGCGCTTGGAACTTAAAACTATCACCCAATTGTTTCTCGTTTAAGAGTTTCATAACTGCACTTGATAATAAACAATTACTCTTTGTGATGCATGTACAGACTTACTTGTAAAAATATCAATAAAATTAGGCCGAAAACAATTGGCAAAGGTTATGAAGATATTTTTTTAATGCCATGATTGCGGAATAAGTTAGTTGTGCCAAACCAGTCGAAATCATAACGATTATATACTAGTAAACAATTAACTTTAAAAAGTCTTTTGAATTATTCATCTATGCTGCTTGTGTGTTAACTATTGTTCATAGATAAAACATGTCGCATATCTTTTTTGGTAAATCTATATAAAGATAGTTAAATGTTCATTACGCCGTACGATGGCTCAAATGTATTATCTTGCCATTTGATAATCAAATAGTTTGGACATTCAAAATATAAATCTTCAAAACTAAACTTTTCGAAATTTTGTTTTAATATATCTTATTTTTGAATTTTTAGATTGGAATTGACACTTTTTCTTATAAAAAATTCTGCAAAGAAAATATAAAATAATACAACTGTCAAGAAAAGTGTAACAAATTGACGAGCCAAAACATTTGCCAAAAAAAGGGTTCATTCCATTTTTTAATTTTTTATCTTTAATGTTTTCATCTTTCTTCGTGTTTCCAAAGTTTAGTTGCTGGTTTGTTTCCATTCTTGAAAATACGCAGAATTGTTGTTACGAAATGAACTGTATTGCTAAAATTACACATATCAAAAGTTTGTTATTACTTCAAAAAATTTAATTTTTGCAAAATCAACATCAGACATATAAGACAAATTTAAATTTTTCTTTTTGATACTGTTTTCATCTTGTGTCATTTTCTTACTTTTACAATTATTCAAAAAAGATTCGATGTTCAATTGCATAATTTTTTGAAGTTATTTCTTAATGGAAAACAGTCTTCTAATTTGATGCAAAAATGTTAATTGCTGTTACGCAACAAATTGCTACCCTCAAAATCGATCGTAAAAACAGCAATATTTCCATAATAAAATTATCGAGAATTATCCTTTGAAAGGTCTGACCTGCGTTTCAGTATTTAAAGTAATTATATGCAAATCTTTGGCTGCTAAGAAAAAAAAGTTGAAAATTTGGTTAAGATTTCTGGCATAACACGCATTGAAATACATTCTGGAAAAGAAAAAGACCGCACAAATGCATACGCTGCTATGCAACGACATTAAAGCAAAGAAAGAGAAGTTCAGAGATGGCCATCAAATGAGACAGAAATGGATTTATAGTGAAGTGGTTCTTGCACTTGTTGCAAGTAACAATAGTGCGGCAAACCATAATAGTGGTCACTGTCATTGTATTGCTGTGAACTCCGCACTGTATCCAATATTTCGTACCAAGTACAATCTCTTTGTTGATCGTTGTCATAATTTGGGAGCAATATTTGCAAAACGCTTGAATCTCTCAGACACACGAAATGGTGTAAATTTTGTTTGTGAGGAAGTACTGCACTCCAATCGTTAGTTTGTAATATATTGGACGACATTTTTTTTGCAATTGTGCTTTCGTTGTTTGTTTGTTTATCTGTTTTGAAAATTGCGCTTTTCAAACAAAAACAAACAAAAGATTTATTTACTGCTTTTGGTGGTTTGTTCTAAGATGAGAAATACTATGTGGTGAGATGGCATCGCCAGACATTTGATGCCATTCATCTTCTAACAATTGTTGAAACTCCGCACTCTCTGGATCTGAGGGATCCATCAGGTCATAACTATTTTGCAATAGATATCCACTCAAAACGTAATTGACTCCATACATTTGTGGATGATTGTGCAATGGCATCGACGAATTCTCGTAAAACCGCATCAACGACACTGAAAATAGGTGCGCTCTCTCTTCGTGAATATCAGACCAAACCACCGGAGAGGGTTTGTTAGTCTTGTTTTATTTGTTTCATGTTGTGTTTGTCGTCCGTTCATTTGGCCCTGTTTGACTTTTCCATCTCTTCCGATAAGTAAAAATGTCAAACATCCTCTCAATAAAGATATTATTTGTCATTAATAACTTCTGCACGCCATTGTGGAAAGCTTTGCACCGTGAAGTGTCCGTAATCTTCAAGAGGGATACCTCGAACGTACCGAACAATGGACGGAATCACCTCAAAACTCATATATTGATCATCACCAAAACAATCAGGACTTGGAACTTGTTTCTTGATCAAATTAATAAGACCACGAATTGAGTTGGCACGTTGACGAGAAAACATTTTTAGGATACCTTTGGTTACACTTAGCCCAAATCTTTTTTTCTCTTCAACTTTTTCGGTGGACACTCTGCTTGGCAGTGTTCAGTAGTGCCTTGTTTTGAACAAAACAAAGTCTATGATAAACAAAAAAAAAGTATGCACATGAGAATATAATGCTTGTATAATGGGCCATGACACGAAAAGCTAGAGTTAGTCCTTCTTTGTGTAAATGTCAGTGACAAGGTTTCATTAACTTTGTTTTTTGGGCCAAGTGACGAGAAGAGAAGAAAAAAAGAAGGTGTTTAGGGGTGGTAGAATTTTTAAAGAAAAAGATATGAATCGTGCAATGGCCTCTGGTGACAGTCATTTGAGGTCAACAACCTCACTCCCGCAAGCAGGAGGACATGAAAATATTGGACATTTCCAGAGTCAATCGATGACCCCACAAAGCACCTTGCCTCGAACGGAAACAACAAAGAGAGACTTTCGAGATTTGGTATGGAACCAGTCGAAATACTTGAACCAAGAGTATCGACGAAGACTATGGTTGTCAGTGGCGGGCCATTTCCACGCGACTGAAACGTCACACCCTCGTTTTCAATATAAGAACTACAAATCGGCGGCGTTGCCTTCGGAGAACACAAAGAAGAATAAGTACGGAAAGAATGCGACGCAGACGCCAGGAGATGTGGAGGTAATGGACGTGGGACTGGAAATGGCAGTGGAATTGGAGACAAAGATGAAGAAGCAGATGGATACAGAGATGGAGAGATCGCAGAAAGACAAAGAAAAGGAAAAGGAAAAGGAAAAAGAGAAAGAGAAAGAGAGAGAGAAAGAAAAAGATAATGACAATGGAGAGACAATGACAGTGGAGAAATTGGAAATGTATTTGTCGAGACATGAGACATATGCGCATTTAGTGAACGACGCAGGAGGTAATTCGAACTTGAGTTTGAATTTGAGTGCAGCCTCGAGCCCCTCGGGAAGTGGAGTATCAGAGTCGACAGCAGCAGCAGCAGCAGCAGCAACAGCAACAGCAACAGCAACAGCAATAACAACAGCAACAGCAACAGCAATAACAACAACAACAACAACAACAATAACAACGACGACAATGACATTGGTAGAGAGACAACTAACATCGACAATGCGCAATGTGCTGTCAGCACATGCAGTGGCGTGGAACAATCGATTAATGTTGGTGGGAGCGGTGCAGATCTGCGCAGTGCTGCAAGTGACAACGCGCAGCGAAGAGTGGTCATTCTATCTGATGCAAGTGCTGACTGACATAATGAAACCATTCCGCATCAACGACGAGGAAATGATCAAAAACGGTGCTCTACTGTTGATCGACGAGCTGAGTCGAGAGGACCCCGAGCTAATCTACAAAATGAACGCAGCGAAAATGGACGCCGTGGATCTGACACTGTTCGTCACGTCGTGGGTGCGTGCTCTGTTCGCACATCACTTTTATTTGAAGTTTGTCCAAAGAGTCATCGACTTGGTGCTGGTGGAGGGCCCCTGTGCATTGCTGGCCATTGCCTATGGACTGATTTGGCTCATTCGCAGTGACATCAAGTCCAGCAAAAACATACAGGAGATCTTTGAAAAGTTTTCGTATCTGAAAAAGTTCCTGAAAGAAAAACGCTTCATCAGCGAAGTCATCTCTGTCGCCCAGGAATTGTACGCGCGTGATGACTACTCGTATATCGAAAAACGCATTCGACTTAAAACTTGGAACGAAATGCTATCGATTCCCGGAAAAAGATCTCTGAAAATTCGCGAAGGGGTGGGTGACAAAAACTACATTCACAAACTCACTTCGCAATGGAAGTCGGAATGGAGGACGCAGTTCATCACTCGCGATGCCTACATCGAAGAGGACAATGTGTCATCCGACGAAAGTGCCGAAATGCAGAACAAACGTCTCAAAAAACAAATCAGCGAGTTAAAATATGCCGTTATGGACAGCACTCAAAAAATCGATCGCATGTCCATGATGCTACAAAATAATAACAATAATAGTAATAATAAAAATAATAAAAATAATAATAATAATAATAATAATAATAATAACATTAATGACAATGCCACCGTAGATTGGAACGAATTGAAACATCAATGGTCCGCAGATCACATACATGCCACTCAACTGTCTGTGCTCGCCACTGTGGACGAACATGATCCCGAACATGCACTCGCACATGCACGTGGAAGTGGGAAAGACAAGGACAAAAAAGAACACAAGCAGCATGACAAAATCAAGACATTGTCCGATTTGTTGCATGTCTCGAAGAACGGCGACGTCCATTTGGAGCCTATTGGAGACAGCGTTACAATTCGCGAAGTGCAAATAAAAATTAACGAATGGACTGACATTTGGCGACAGGCCGTGGCAGATTTGGAGGACGCAGCAATCAGTTTGGAAGGGTACTTGGTGACATTGACATCGGGTCTTTTCAACAAAATGAAGAAACAGCGATGGTGGTTTATGCTGCGAGGTTGCTATTTTACATATCTGGAGACGTTCAACGCTCCCAGGCCCAAAGGCGATAAATGTCTCAATATTACCGGCTATATTGTTAATCCGGTAAATCACAAAGAAAGCAAATATGCGTTCGAACTCATATCCCCTCCGACCTCGGCCAATGGCAACAACTTGGAGCGACTCAAGTTTGTGCTGATGCCTGAGGATGACAGCGCCAATGAGCGCAAGTTGCGTCAAACGCGAGATAAATGGATCAAGGCACTACGCTTTTCTGCCAAAGGAGGAAATATGTGGCAGCAAATGCTGCATTTAATGACCACTATCAATCCCGCTTCGTCCTTTGCAAATGCAAATCCTTTGTCGTCCACGTCCACTTCTTTGTCCAGACGAATGTCTCCTACTACTGTATATCCTACCAGATCTTCCAATATTTACAAACCTTTCAATACTAATACCCAGACTAATCTCCATGACTCCAACACTACCAATTTCGTGTCCGAGGACACTTCATCAGGTCGTTTGAGTGCCACCAAAAATTATCCCACACGCCCATTGCCGCTGTCACCATTTGAAAAAAGACCAAGCAAATTGTATCGTCCTCCATCCACCCATTCGTCTGGGTATTAGATTAATCTTTTCTTTTTTTGTTGTTTGTTTTTTTGTTCATCTGGATGGAGCACAAACAATGTCGCAAATTCTGACACCACGAAGTCGTGCTGTCCTTTTCCTTATGCAAAGCGTTTGCTCTTGTCTCATTTCTACAATGCATTTTAATAATAATATCTATTGTATGCACGTTTTATTAGGCTCTCTGGGGGGGGAAGGGAGTGGGCATTTTAATGCAAACTCACTTGTCTGTAATCATTTTCATGATGTGACTGTAACTCTTTTTTTTATATGTTTTCTGCATTTTGAGTCAGCATTTCTATAAAACTTCAAACGTTTATATTCGCTATTATCACAATTTACAATGTTTTGTCAAATATTGCACATTGGTAGATTTTTTTAATTTGAATAAATGGATAATTTAACTTGACATATATTTTTTTACTTAAAAAATTTCAAATCTTACATGCAATGATGCAACATGAAGAGTATTGTTAGCTGTTATATTTAGTACTCTTGTGGATTAGTTTCTACGACCAACAATCTTTATTTTCTTAAAACAACTTTTTTGGGATTGTAATGCTTTTTACACAAAAATATTGTAAAAATTTGCATATTGTTTCCTCCCGATTCATATTAAACAGGTTAATATATGTTTAAGCCAAGATGAATGTGTTTGAAATATGAACGTTTTGATGCCTTTGCAATTATAAAGCAATTTCTGCTTTTTGATTGGACACATTAGAGAGCAAAGACAGGTCAATGGTATTTGTAATGGGTTTCGAAGGGTCCGCCAACAAAATAAGCGTTGGTATTGTGGATGAAAAAGGTGTAATATATGCAAATCCACGACGTACGTTTATCACTCCTCCAGGTGAAGGTTTTAAGCCAAATGAAACGGCAGAACATCACAAAGGAAAAATCCTTGAGTTAATTGAGGAGGCATTAAAGAGTCCAAACTCCAAAAGAAGGACATATCGGCGTTAGCATATCAAAAGGCCCAGGAATGGGTGCATGTTTGCAAGTGGTTGCAATTGTTGTGAGAACATTGTCTCAATTGTGGAAAGTTCCAATAATTCCAGTGAATCACTGCATTGGGCACATTGAAATGGGCCGAATTGTGAAAAAGGCAAAAAATCCAGTTGTGTTGTATGTGAGTGGCGGTAATACCCAAGTGATCTCTTATGCCGACAAAAGGTATCGCATATTCGGAGAGACGATTGACAATGCGGTTGGAAATGTGCTCGATCGCATTGCCAGGGATTTGAAATTGAGCAATGACCCCTCGCCGGGGTATAACATTGAGCAAATGGCAAAGCAAGGCAAAAGCATGATCTCATTGCCATATTCAGTCAAAGGGATGGATGTGTCATTTGCAGGACTTCAAAGTGCAGTCAAAAAAATTTGCAAAGAGCAAAAGCATTCGGTAGCGGATATTTGCTACAGTGTGCAAGAAACGATATTTGCAATGTTGGTGGAAATTACAGAAAGGGCCATGGCTCATGTAGACACCAATGAGGTATTGATCGTCGGAGGAGTGGGCTGTAATGTCAGGCTGCAGGAGATGATGCAAAACATGTGTGAAAATAGAAATGCTCAGGTATTTGGTATGGACGATCGTTACTGTATTGACAACGGTGCTATGATCGCATGGGCGGGCTGTTTGTTGTTTCAATACTCAATACCAAATGGGATCCCTCTCCATGAGGCAACCATTACTCAAAGATATCGTACCGATTCTGTTCATGTTTCATGGCGAGAATAACATTTGTTTTCTATACTTTGATTTTAATGTCATACTACATTTTCCATTCCTAAATATTATTCATTCAAAGATTGCATTATGTTCTTTGTGGAAGTTCTTCGCACTCCCTTCTTAAAAAAAAGAAACTATCAAAATTTTTCAATGTCATTGTTTTTTTTCATTTAAAATCTATTGGAAACAAGCATTATCATAAAAAAAAATAAAAATGATAGAATTTTTCAAATTATTTGACATTTTTGTGTTTCAAAGGGATTGGACACTTAGTGTATATAATTTATTATATAAAACAGTCATAAGATAATAATCGAAATATGATTGTAAATTTTGGAATGGCGATGCTGATTGCAACAAAAAAAAAATATAGTTCAATGTGTAGAATTCTTGAAGTTATGCCTTTAACAATCAACTACAGTAGGTTGCAAAGAAAACTGAACGCCTAAAACATATCTTATGATGATAATTGATTTTCT
>ASPP01008390.1:0-11624 GCA_000512085.1 Reticulomyxa filosa
AACCTGGGAGTCCCCAGTGGGCTAAAACTCCTCAACCAACTTCACTTACTCTTTTGTTTTTCTTCTTTTGTTGCGTCGTTCATCTTTCTTTTATTTAATTCACTTTTGTTTTACCGAACACTGGTTTCCTGAGTAAAATCCTTTTCGTATTACATTTAGTACAACCTCTTCCAGCTGACGTTCCACAATACAATCAGTAATTGTGTCTTTTTGTAGTCTTACAATATATTTGAAAAATATATTTAAGAATAAGACTACTATTGGATATCGCTGTGAATAGTTTAAAGTTATTTTGAAGGCATTGTTTGAGTTCATTTTTTGAAAAAACGTTGTATAGTAATTCATTTCGTCAATTATTTCAAAAGCGATTAAATCTGAAAATATCAAAATTGAATAAAAAGTTTTCAAACTTTTTTGGGAAAAAAACTGTCTAAGTATTTTTCAAAATGTTATTTTTTGTTCTTCAATCTAACTTAGCCTTTCAGGAATTGGATCGTCTGTTTCAACACAGTCAATTATCACTCCAAATAAAAATTTTAACCAACACAAAGTAAATAAAAACTGGTTTCTTTACCTGCGCTTATATTCATGTTGTCGTTTTTCTGCTGGCAAAGTATTTACATCGCCTATTTGAAAAAAAAGGAAAATAATAAGCGAATAATTAGATGAATAGAACATACCGTTTGAGATATCAGTACCAACAGAACTAGAACGTTTACGCTTCTTGTTGACAAGTTTGCCATTGTATTGGAATTGCTTATCAGAAGATCCAACAACTAAAACGAAACAACACCCTTTTTTTGTTGAATCTAAAAAAAAGCATACAATGTTAACTGTGTGACAATTTCAAATTCCCTGACATCTGCAAACGTGCCAATTTTTTCTATTTTTGTAATCAAAGCATGTTTATTTAATAGCTCGAAAGAAAATGACATACTTACCTTTGCTTTGTTGGCGTCACAAACAAAATACTCACTGCCTCTTATTTCCACCATGTTTTGGTCAATCATATAATCCAGCAGTTCTATGCACAAAGACCAATAACAGGTAATAGTTTTGTAAAATCAAGACATTTTTTTCAAACCTTCAATGCTAGATGGTGTACAATTGCAAACCACACTCACAGTTTGAATATCTACAGGTTTCTTTGGATAATTCGTGAGTATGTGCCGCATTTGCTGGATAACACGCTTGTCCTTCCAATTTACAGATAATTTTCTTGTTACCTGCAACGACAATGCTACGGTACTATTGACAGCCATTTCTGAAGTCGGTGTGCATGACGCACTGGCTTTTTTCTCTTTTTTTTCTTCATTGTCAGTGTCACTGTTTGTATCGATATCAACGCGGCCAGTGCTAACCTTAGGAATAACAGCTTTGGCTATGTTCAGAATTATAACAGGGCAAAACAATAAGAAATAAAAAAACACAACAATCTGCTATATATTGTGTTTGATCAAAAACACAAATGATGACCTTGCAGCATCTCGTCATTACTCTATTAACAACAAACATATCCATTGAAATTATGAAAGAAAAAAAAGCGAAATTTAGATATTTTTACATGTGCATGCAACTCGCTCAAATTCGGGCTTTGAATTGAAATATTTTCATCTTGGTGCGACGTATGAGCATTGTTTTTGTTGCTTTCATTGGTTTTTGACTTCTAATTACACAACACGCATGTAACAGCTGTAGAATGTATTTCGAGAAGGATACTTAACATTTTCTTCCGAATTATCTTTTTTAGTTTGAGGTCCTGATTGCGATGGCACCTGCCATCAAACAAGTTTCATCCGATGTAATTCATCCCTAATTTTTGCTCATAAAAACTTAGTTAACTGGTGCAATGGATTGATGAAAATTTTGATTTCGGCTTATGTTAACAGTTTCCTCATTGGTTGTTATTGGTTTCTGACTCAATGGCTTTATACGATTTGGTTGTATTTCAAGGGCAGGTTGATGATTAGCATTTGCTGTTGAGTCCTTGTCCCGCTTCTCTGGATGTTCTACATTGTCCTCTTGGTGGATTTTTTTTGTTGCACCTGTATCTGTACCTTCATTTTTTGAATCCGTCCTTTGGCTATTTTTGTTGGCTGTCTTTAAATTTTCGCGTAATAGGTCTGGGTTCGGCTCCTCCTTTTTTTGTCAAGGTATAAAAAGGTCACACGCCTTACTTGCGTTGCACTCATATATTTTTTTGTGTTTTAATTGACTTAACCTGTTCAGTGGTATCTGATTTCGATTTAGAACTTTCTTTGTGGGCACTTTCTTTTTATTATCTGTGAAATAAAACAAGTTATTTTTTGCACTGTGCAAAAAAAAAAGATTAAAAACCAACCTTTTTTGGATGCTTTGGATTTCTTTTTTTTTTCTTTTTTCTTTTTTTTATTTGTGGGTTCAGGAAGAACTGGTGCTGCTGGTACTTTTTGATTCAAAATAAACAATTCAGTAGTTTTCTCCAACAAATAAAACTAATTGCAAAAAAAACACAAACCATCTTGTTCTTTGATTTTATTCTCTGGATTTTCAGATTCTGGAATGTAGTTTACCGCAGCATCCAAACTATGGAACTAAGCAAAACAAAGATGCTTCCTTACTTAAATACTAGTCGAAATAAGTTCACTTAACTGGTGTCTTAATATGCCCGTACTTTATAGTCTCGGCAGTCCCTTCACTAAGGGCTAGGCGAGGGTCTTTATGTATTATATCATATGAAAAAACAACTCCTTATGTGAACAAAAAGACAATAAATGTAATGTTGCTATCCTGTGACTCTCTTTGTCAGATTTAAATTTTTTTGTATCAAAGAAATGATGGAAAAAACTGAAGAGGATAGAGAAAGTAAAAGGACACCTTCATTGCTTGCGTTTTCGAATCCAGGAGGTTCATAGTTCATTGGAGTGATATCACTTCTATACTCTAAAAAAATTTGCACACGAATGTCGTTGGTGTTCAAAGGATAAAAACTGCTAATCAGTGGTATCAAATACTTGATCAATTGTTTGGCTTGGTCTTGTAATGAATTTTTTGTTGCATAATTCCTCTGCAACAAGCGTTTTTTTATGTTTGTAATTTTGATTGGGTGCAAATTACAGACAAGACCAAAATGAATTAAATAAAAATGGAAACTGAACTCGAAAGTTGGAATTTGATGAATGTTCTCTTCCACTGAACATTATCTCCGCTGTGTCGTTATCAGTGTAATTTATAACAAATGTGTATGATTCAACTGCAGCATTAGTTGAAATACTTTCCATCACGACAATAACTTTGTACAGCTATATTTTGTGTTGGTTGTTTAACGCAAAAGAAATTGTCGTGGCATTCCATTCATTAAACAGCATATCCTTAACAAATTTTTTCATCAGAGCGTCTTCAATACCGCGAAACCATTTAAGTACCCGTCTGGATCTTCTATGAGTTCCTTTGATTAAATGAGTCGTAGTTCCTATGTTTTTTTGTTCTGCTTTTGATTGGCTGCAAAAAAAAAAAAGTGTAAAACGAAAGTAATTTTTTCACAAACAGTCAAAAAAGACTATCTAACCTCCAAAGTTGTGTTCAGAGAACTCGCTGTCTGGAAACAAAGATCTGTTACATTTAAATACAGTAGTGTTTATCAACAAGAAGGTTAGATTTTTAGGCGTACCTCAGATAAAGTATCTCTGTGATTGCCATTTTCATTGTCTATATTAATATATATGATGTGTTAAGTTAGTTCTGTGTTCGTTTTTAAGAAACAATTCACAAACATTTGACACTCCTCGTGTGGAAACTTCCTCCGTCAGTCGGACATCATTCTTTTGAGCAACTGGGGTTTGATGAGATGACCTCATTTTTTTTTTTTCGATTTAAAGCAAAAAAGGGGACGATTGCATGAAACCGAGCGTTTAGTAGGAGTTCGGACCAATCAGTTCTAAGCTTGTTTTTTAAGTGCAAGGACTTGAAATCGACAAATTACTGACACTCGTTTGTAAAATTGCTGAGAAAGTTATATTAAAGTCCAAGATTTGTTTAATTTTAATTGTATTTCGATTCATTGAAAAAAAGTGCTGTAAGAAATGATTAAAATTGTTAATTTCTACAAAAACATCTATCTTATTTTTCAAAAAGCGAACTACCTTGAACCTTCATACCAAATAGATGAAGGTTCTAAATAGTCAGTTTAAAATTTGACTTGCTATAATACAAAAGTCAAAAAAAGTACAAACAACCGCATCACTTTAAAGTCCTCACCGCTTGTACTTGTAATTAATCACAAGCAGAGAAAAAATGAAGAAAAAAAAGCACCAGTCCAAAAGAGTATATGTTGGAAAATTGACATTAAACAGTTTGAAGTAGATTGATGGCATATCTGTCTCTGTTGTAATCGACTCCTTGTAAGTTTTCGACCTGAGAAACGGCAGCAGTAAACAAAGTGTTGAAATTGCTAACCAAATTTCCAAAAGTGGTCAAATCAGTGGCAACGTTGCCCAAGTGGAATCCCATTTCCGCGCAATCGGTTAAATTAGACGAGCAGAGCCATATTGGATATTTTGTTCGTCTAAAGTGTTTTTCGACAAATAGCTGCGATATATTTTGCCTTTCATTCCGTTTGTCTTTGCTAAGTTATTTTGCCAGCTGTCGCTAAAGTCCATTTCGACAGTAAACAGGGAGCTTTGTAGGCAACACAAAGTATTATACACGTTAGCAAAGTTGGTAGTGTATTTATGGAAAAAAGCAAAAGATGAAACTTGGTAGTGACATCAGGACAATTGACCACCACAGCCATTTTGATGCCATCGAAATACCATCCGTCAAAGCTGTCACCGCCATCAAACCAGTTATAAATATATGACATTTGTTGATTTCCGCATCGAACAGCAGTGGGTGGGAACACATTTCGAATCTACAAACAAAAAAAAAAAGTGCACACAATCGAGAGAAAAGGAAGGGCCAATATTGAAACAACATACAAGGACAGAATATTGTCTTTGCGAAGGCAAATAGGGATAGTCACCAATGGTTTCAATTTGCGCTCGAAAATGAGAGCTGTTGAACGTGTAGTCAAAATATGTAAATGCATGACTGTTTGTGTCTGTAGTGTCCAAATAATCGTTTGTGAAGCCATCGTCTTCGTATACCTAATTGAAGCATTTGTTTATTACAAACAAAAAAAAAAAGATTTCCAATAAAGATGAATATTTAAAACATAAACAAAACTTGAGTGCTTCCAGATTGGACAGAGGCTTGAGTTGGATAAATTTCAAATCGCAGATGACTATAATAGGCCAAGCCCGCTCTTCCCAACGTCAAACTAGCCTCAAAGGGTTGCTTGACAAGAATGGCTCCAGAGCGCACGTAGATTGGGATTTCGCTCAAATCAAACCAGCGTGTCAGATATTGGTCTCCACTATAATAAATACCGCTATGTTCTTCATACCATTCGCCTGGTGGCAGCCACAATGTCCATTGAGTTAAGTTGAAGCTACCTCCGGACGTGTTAGTGATTGGAGACACCAAGATGTTATGTCCAATGTAATACTCTTGTCCGTTTATATAAGCATCGTCTTTGGATTTTTTTTTTTATTATTATTTGTTGAGAATGACAGCAGACAATCAATCGATGTTTTTTCCATGTGTGTTTATTCGAGAGAGAAAAAAAAAAAAGACAAAACCAATGGCAGGATCGACATAATACAACGGCCGAATCATGCTGACACCTGTTCGAAATGCTTCATATGAGGCATTATACCAATATGGCAATAACTCTGCTCGTTGTTGTAATGCCTGTCTTTCAATATTGAAATTTTTCCATGGATGGGTCCTTTTTTTTTTTTTTTTAATTTGATTGACCTCATTTGTTCGTATCAAATATACACAAACACAAATACAATCACAAAAGCATTCTTACCAAATGTCCACCAGAGGACAGCCTTGTGGAGTGTCCACACATGAACCCGTCGCACCACCTGCATCATGTGTACGGAAGATAGGACTGACAGAGCCAAATTGAATCTAGCACAATTCAAACATATACTTTGGTATTGTCTTTATCAATTTTTATGTTATTTTATTTTATTTTATTCCTCTCCCCCTCTTTCTTCCGTGTTCAAATCGAATTTAGACTTACCCATCGAGTGTTGAGCTCGTCGTCACCAGCAGCCCCCCTTTTTTATTTGAAGTTAACATGAATTATATTTGTAGCAATTCAAATGCAAGACAGACAAGCAGAGAAAAGAGTGAACGAAACATAATGTCGTGTGACCAATAGCCATAGCCAACATTGGAGGCAGTGCTGGTGAAGTATGGTTCAAAGGAAAACAAGTCCCAATTGTGTCCGACATCGCCGGAAAATCCGACTTGGTATCTTTGATTTCCGTATCCGCCGTATCTTGCCAAAATTAGTCCACGAACATTATCATTTCGACGAATGTGATCGGTGGCGCGTATATAGTTGAGCCAAATGGTTGGGTTTATCAGCGAGTAATAGATTCCTGTGTGTCATTTGTTTTTGTATGGTACGTGTCTAACAAATATATTTTACACACATGTTTATTGTTGTGTTTTATTTACCGTAATACTGTCCTTGTTGCCAATCGATCCACCTAAAAACATGCAAACAAAGAGGTATTTGATATTTTGTAGAAACATGCAAAATGTAAATCGACCATTTTTTTTTTTTTTTTTTTTCGTTAACCAAAAGTCAAAGCCATCCATGGTGGGTGGTTCTTGTGTTACGTGTTGCTTTTTGCGCTTTACGTGGTTTGCACCTTGTGCATTGCGCTTGGCCAACACCTGCTGCTGACGTTCGTATCGTCTCTTTTCGCTTTGCGCTTGCGCAGATAAAGTCGTGGCACTCAAGTCCGGTCCGACAGAACTAATTTCGTTTGCTCGCTGTGAAATTGGATACAGTACAATGTCTTCCAGTGTTAACATATATTGTTCGTCGGTCAAATTGAATGGAATATCACCTTTAGATGTCTCGAAATCCAATGCTTGTGCTGCTTCCTTTTTTTTTTAAAAAAAAAAAAAAAGTGTTGAGCAAATACGA
Source organism: Reticulomyxa filosa (assembly GCA_000512085.1). Taxonomy (NCBI): domain Eukaryota; phylum Foraminifera; family Reticulomyxidae; genus Reticulomyxa; species Reticulomyxa filosa. The sequence continues at coordinate 7,034 of ASPP01008390.1, forward strand.
TTAGTTAATTGTTTTTTTTTTTCTTTTTCCATAAAACAAAGATCAATATGCTTTTACCCAATAATATTGCTCAAAGGTCGCAATTCCATTGGCATCATGTAAGTTTGCTATTTATCAAAGCAAGTGAAATCAAATAAACAAATCAAAAAATAAATAAACAAATAAACAGTGAGCACACCTGCAGTTCGCAGTCGCTTTTGTTTGAACCAATTTTGGGTGATATTTGGGTTTGAAAACAAATGATAATTCCAAGTGTAGGCACCCCAAGGGCCGTACACGTGCCAATCCTTGGATAAACAAATGCACAATAGAACAATACACAGTTTGTACATTTGAGAAAGGGAGTGAAAAAGGAAAAGAACAAACCATATCAATAATGGCCACATCCAAAGGCAAGTTTCGATCTTCATAATTTCGAATGGCCTCACGAAGATTCCAATCACCATAGTCATACCAACGACAATGCATTGAACCTTGAATTTATTTATTTATTTTTGTTAGATTTATTGGTTTGTTGGTCTGTTTGCAATTTTTGCATATTTCTTTTCTAAATGTGCAATATACATGTACACATATAATACATACACATATAATACATACACATATGTAAATATAGGAGTAACCTAAGGCATATCTTGGAACCAAAGGAATGCTTCCAGAAATGAGAGAAAAGTCGTGCAGAGCTTTCTTGAAATCCAAGCCATGGCCAAAGAAATACCAATCTTGCATGTCGTTGTTCCACCAGTTATCCGTTGGAATCCAATTGTTTTCGATCATTGTTGTGTTCGTATCATTGATTAGCGCGTAGCCATTACGACCAAACACTGCCCAAGTGCAGTGCAAGCTCTCTCCGTGTACTGTAAATCCTTCCAACTATTAACAATATTCAATATCGATTTTTTAAAATTTTTTTAAAAAAAAGGGGAAAGCATACATAATCACAGCAGAGTGTGTGTTCCCTTTCCTTCGTGAAGAAAAAATTTGTCAAGTACCTCACTGCAGTTTAATGGAATTGGATTGTTAATTTCATCCAATGATCGGATTGTTCCAAATAAATTGCGACTCCAACTGTTATCACTGCATGTATCACATATACAAAATTAACACAAATTATATTGTGAGACGTCAAAAAAATTATAACAAAACTCAAATGGATCACCACTTGGTACGTATTGAAATGACTGTCCTGAAACGTTGTAACCACTGATTCGAAGCGATTGCGGACCTAATGGCTCGCCTATTATATATTTCACTTGCAGAGCGCTTGTTGTCAAAGTTAATTGGTTTTGTGAAATTGATTGAGTAAATTTTGGCGTTGGTAATAATCGGTTTACAATTTTCACCGATGCTCGATCTTCAAACTCTCCATTCAAACTGTTTTTGTAATAAACACACTGTACACAACAAATTTTTCTCTTTTTCTCTTTCTATCTAACCTGTATTCAATACGTATCAGATTGTCTGTCAGCACGGTGAATCTTGTGGTATTACCAACCACCACGATAGAAGCAGGATTTGCGACAGGATTATAATTTAATAACTCCCATCCTGAAGTTAATGTGAAAAAGAGCAAAATAGCCCAGCAAAAAGAAATCATCATCCTGTTGTATGTTGAAAAAACCTGTTTTAAAAAATTTCTTGTTTCGTCGCAAAATTTTTTGCCTTTTACTACGTGAGTTGGTCTACAAGCAAGATTCTTAAGTTTATGATCTTTGATATTTTTAGAGACGTGTAAGGTAATGCATATTTTGTACCACAACATAGGAAAAGCTAAGGCGCATCACATTCCAATGAGTTGATATTGTTACAAAATAAGATAATCCGTGAAAATAAATCTTTTTTTATCTTCATTCATCTTTGCTTGCATTTGAAAGTGATTAATAAAGAGTGATACACAACAAAATCCTTCTGATTTCTTTAAAACTCATTTATCATTCTTTTGTCGAAACTACATCAAAACATAAGTTTCTTTCTTCTATAAAAACAACGGCACAAAAGCCGGACATGAAAAATCCTTAATTATTTGTACACATGTGAAAACGAAAATAAATTCTAAAAAAAAACAATAAATGCAAAAGAGGGAGTAATTCGCTTCGCTACTTTAATAAAGACTGAGTTGATGACTCGCCTATTTCAGTGTTGTGTCTGCACTGTCTTCTTAAATTCCCTTCCTAATTTATGCAATAATCCCGATTAAAATTTTTATTTTTGAAATTGCCTTTTAACGTAGGAATTGTTGAGAAACACAAAAAGTTTGAAGAAAGTCCCTTTTTTCTCTTATCAACAGCTATTAGGAGTGTAAATCATTCGTAGTGCAAACTTTTTAAAACGACTTCAACAATTTGAAAAAGCAAATGCATTCGAATTCTAAATTAACTTTTTCTTTTTTTTTTTTGCAGCTGTTGACGTCCATTAAAATGTATGTTCGTGCGAGTGTAAATTATTCATAATCTATTTGAGCAAAAAAAAAAAAAAAATACAAAAATTTAGTTCGTTACTCTTGTAACTTTTGTTGGTGTAATTATAAGAAAGCTAAAAGCAGCTTCTTTCAAAGGTATAAACAATATTCATACATATAATATATATACCATTTACCATTCCTTTTTAAAAGTAACCGCAACAATAACAAATAAATAAAAAACTAACAGTTGGCAGCTCGTGGATAGTACTGGATTCCGAAATCCACAACACAAGAATATAAATTTGGACCACATGAAAAAGCATGTGGAAAAGAGTCTGCAGATTAAGTGATATTGAAACACAATGCTCAAATAATGCATGCATTTCGACATGCGCAAAGCAAAATCTGATCATATGACCTATGTTTTGCCACTATGTAATGGCATTAAAGAAGCCACCGAACAATGAGTAATAGCGTGTATTAGATCCATTTGTTAAGGAAAGAATGCTATCACTATCTCGCGTGTCACAGAAAACGACCAAACGCCAACAGTTATGCTTTTTTTGTTTTGGCTGTAATGTCGATCATTGATTACTAGTGAACCCTTTTTTTTTAGTATGCATTTTTGTCGAGTGCCACATGCAAATGAAAAAGCGTTTTTACAGTCATCAAAGGGTTTGTGGCCGACATACGCGCAAGATTCACATAAACTTCGTCCAATTCACAAGTAGTACAGTAATAAGCCTTTCAAAAAAAATTTTTTTAGATATACGTATAATAAAAACGTTTTCATTTGCACGCGCCAAAAAAGAAAATAACATGAAAGCAAAAATAGCTTTGAAGACAAACAACATTTTCGATCATTAATCTTTGAACTCCTTGGTGATGCGAACTCTATGTATTGCACCAATTTATTACTCAAGTCTTTGCCAATATTAGCAAATATATTGTAAATACACTGTTAAATCAGCAATTTTACCACACAAAATTTTTTGTCTGCTTGAAGGATGTTGCTCACTCAACTGGCTGGTGCCTCGAAATGCGACCACTTGTTACATCCAAGGCCATCACGGGGATACACTTGTGCTGCCATATTTCAATATGCTTTCTTTTCACATAGTATTTGCTTACTCAAGTATTCGCTATTATTGAATTTTATTTGATATAAGGTCGATTATGATTATTAATTTACACATACTTCCAAAAACCTTTGTTTTGCTTTCTTGTTAAATTGCTCGTGACTCAGGTCATACTTGTTCTTTTCTTCATTGATATTATATACTTGTTAGACTTTTGTCACAGTTTGATATTTGTCTAACAAACAACTTCTAAATATTCTTTCATGTTCGAAATCATGAACTAGCAACTTATTGATATCATTTGCTTTATGCAAGGAAGTCTCAAGATTTCTTCAACAAGTCATATCAACCATTATTTAAAGGGGGTTACCCATATATCAAAAATATTAAGTGAACGAATACTTCGATTTTTGCTATAATAAAGTGAAAAAACGTTGACGTTGAATTACAAAAAGATTGCAAAGTGGTATTTGATTTTTAATTGTATTTATTACTGCTTCTGACTGTTTTTTTTATTTTTTCGACAGTATTTCCTAAATGGTTTTTCAAAAAAAGCTAGCTTTTTCAAGTAACTTACTACCGCTGCAGAAAAAATGGAATTTTGTGGTTTCGCGAACAATGAAAAGAACCATGTTAATGAACACAAAAAAGAAAAATACATCATGGTGATTGAAAAACACAAATAAACTGTACAGTCTCAACAAAATATTGTATACTTTTTATACAAATTTTTGTGCTGGTCTTTTTTTGTTTCATTCTTACAATAAGAGAAAATATCTAATTTGGGTTGAGATCGATAGATGTAGATTAAACTATGTTATTATTTTCAACTTTATATATGTTACAGCGCAAATTGGTCAATGCTGGTATAATCCAAATTGAATTTTCTCGGACATTTCAAAATAACAACCATCAGACCTTTTCTAACTTGTAGATCAAATTTTTCCAATTCACAAAAGGTATCCATTTATTAGTTTACATCCAAGACTGTTACGTTTACGTTTGGTATGACGCTTATGAGGACAGACTGGTGACGATTTTTGGACCACGATAACATCCAAAAAAAAAAAGATTAACAAAAAAGTATGTTGTTTTTTTAAAAAAAAAGGGC
>ASPP01008393.1:0-10995 GCA_000512085.1 Reticulomyxa filosa
AAAGAGCTGGGCACATTGCTCGGACTTCAACAATTGTCTTGTGCCGATCGTGTGCAATACCATTGCAAATGGGAAATCCTGCAAACCTTTGGAGAATTTGTCAAGATGAATCGCCTGCTCAATGAAAACAATACCACCGAAATCAATTTAAACTCGGATTTGAGAAACTTGTTTTGCAACGATTCGTCTTCGTCCTCCACCACCGTCTTAAAAAATCATTTGTATTTGGGGGATTTATGGAATACTCTCATTGACTTCAAACATGTCATGTTGCCGGATCCAATTTTGATTCAACACAAAATATTGTTTGTTTTGTTTTTTTATTATTTATTTTATTTGATAAACGTTGTCTGTATGTACACATTCTCACATGTCATCACTTACGTGGAACAGAGTCGAAGGGAACATTGAAAACAACACAAGGATTTATGATGTCGTGGTGAAACTGCCCACGGATGATTTTAAAAAAATATTGGAAATGAGCGATCAATGGAATGATTGTGTTGCCGAAATGGATGAACAAATATCAAACACTTTGGAACAAATCAAAGACTGTGTGAAACAACAACAATGGTTTGAAAGCTTTGAAAAAGACCCGATCAACACCATTGATGTCACAATCCAAAATCAAAAAGAAAATTTACAAACTATTCAAGAGTTTTGTGAGGGTGCCAAAATGAAACCCTCACACTTTTTTCAACGTCCTGATGTTCTGGAAAAGGCTATTCCAGAATATCTGGAATCTCTTTCAAATCAATCCATTCAAGAAAAAACAAAATATAAAGACAGCAAACCCAAAGAAAATGAAACAAAACATACTCAAAAACCTTAAAAGATGTGGAAAGCAAAAATAAGTTAATTTTTCAATTATGAATAACACATTAGCTCATCCGACACATTGTTTTTTAATATTCAATTTCCTTTTTTCCTCCAAAGAAACTAACATCCAGTTGATTGCACTTTCATTGTTTGTCATCAAATATTCGCACTTTTTAAAAATTGTCCAAAATACGCAAGTGTATAACAAAAAATTGTGTTGCTCTCATATGATTTTTGGTTGAAAACTTTTCTTTTTTTAATCAAAAATGTAAAAAAAAAAAGAGCACGCTGGCCACACCCAACCAGAGCATGTGTCATGAACCCTCCCTGTCTCCGATCTAGCGCAGGACACTGTCCAATTTAACGCACGGGACTGTCGGGTCTGAACTCCCTAACCACGGTCTTCGTGGGACATTACCTTACGTGCTTAGGTCCCCGATATAGGCCTACAACAGGCGCCACAGGCTCCTTCCCTTGGTCTACCGAACGTCAATTTGATTTAATTTCTGTATTCCCACATTCTTTTTTTTTAATGCGTACCAAAAAAAACCCAATTTTCAATTAACAAAACAGAATAATAAATGGTTGTGGGTACTCGTTGGATTGAGACAACACAAACGTTAGCGGTTAGTTTGAATAAATTTACAGGTTTTCCAGCATTTACTTCCTCCGAGGTCATAATTGAGCACAAAATGAGAAAACGCGTTTGTACATAAACACCAAAAAAAAAAGAAAGGAATATCAAATTTTTTTTTGCTCGTTTTTTAAAAATTGTAATTTGAGAATCATTTTATAGAATGGCACAACATCCACTGCTAGGACCAGGTGCATCGTCAGGATCACTTTGTTCTGTATTTGATTTGTCATATATTTTTCTTCCTTCAAACGAAAGAAATAAAAGCTGGCAAAATAATATAATATAAATAAAATGGAATCTTAACGTTTTTCAGTTTGCGAGTCTGCCTGCGCATTGTTGTTCGCATTCGATTGATTAGTGTTACTGGCAGACGTCGAATTTGGATTGGGATTGTTTGGATTCGATGGAGTAGGTTGAGTAGAATTAGTTTTGTCTAAAGGAAAGGGACTAATGTTTGTAATTGACGGTAAATGAGCAGTGGATGATCGACTGTAAAATCGGGACACTCTGGGTTGTTCTTCCAATCCCAATGCTTCCTTCAGGTTTCCTGACAATACTCTGTCGGGTACTAATCGAGTAAACTTATCTGCTAATGTGCGAATTTCCCAGTCATTGGTCGCAACAATTCCTGCATTAAAAAAAAAAACGCATATGTTTGCGAAATAATTTTTTTTTTTTTTTTGTGGTTGATTTGAATTTATGGCCTATGTTTTCCACTTTTTATGTACGTAAGTGATTTATTTTTTTTTTTTTTGTGCCTTTGAAAATTTGGGGCATATTAAATGCAAAAGGAAAAAAAAAGTCTTTTTCCATAGCATATGCGTGCCCCTTTTGATTTTATACTACCTCAAAAGAGTTAATTTTTTCCACAGTGTATATATGTGCACGTGCATACCTGTAATTCGAACTAATTCCCTGTGTTCATTTCCCGCATTCGTGACTTTGAAATCTTGAATTTGGTTGACATCAACATCCACTGATTTGGAAATAGCCAACTTAATTTTGTCTTCGTTCGCTATTCCTATGCTAATATTTATAAAAAAGTCAAACGAAATATTTTCGTTGTTCGAACTGATCTTTGTGTTGATTCCTGCTTCTCGTCGACCATCTTCCTGATTGTTTCCATCTTCGGTTGCTTCCTCGTTTTTATTTACATTTTGAGATGCTTTCAATTGAACACTTGTTGTTTCTGTGTTTTCATTAATTATTGCATCACTATCAAAATAAAATTTCACAAAAAAAAATTTTTTTAAAACGCGACGACCATAATTGACAAATAGAAATACAAACAATCCCAGAAACCTGTTGGCCATGCTATATACTGATAACCTAGTTTTTAGCAGCAAGATAAATTTCAATTCGAAGATTATTATTTTCAAATATCAAAGTCAGTTTTCTAGGTATTGCCCTTTCCTTCTCTTCCAAGTTTTGCGTTTGATTTGTGTCGGGTTGTTCCAGTACGCCAATGTAGGCTAAAGGGACTTTCTGTCTTCACTACAGAATAAACTTTAATATGATGAAATAAAGCAATTTGAAAGCATACGTTGAAAATAAAGCATTAAATACGCCATCATTTACAAATACAACTCCTATTTCGATTTTTGTGTAACTATTCCAGTTCCTTTCAATGTTTTTGTTCGTTATTTATTTTTGCTTTTCTGTGTGTAGGACTATTACATTTTTTTTTGTTACAAAGACAGCCGAACTTCTAGTGAATTTTCTGTTTCTTTACACTTTACCTTTGGAGCGTATTCGAGAATCTAAATGCTTGTCTTTTGCGTTTGCTGCAAAGGCAAAATGAAGGGTTAGATACATTGAATATTGGTGCGTAATGTAGTTCAAAAAACTTGTCACTTACAAACCAACGAAAGCTCTTTTTTCCGCTTTTAATACTACAGAAATTACTTGTTGGTATGGAGTATCTTTATTTGTATATTGCCATATCTTGTTTCACGTGTGGAAACGACAAAAGCTCGTTTTCATACCCTTTGATGTGGCAAATAAGAATTTTTGTACCACTCAACTAAAAAGAGTTGTAATCTCTTTTTTCAGTTTAACGGTGCAAATACATTTTTAATGCGTCATTGCGTATTAATACAAAGTGCAACAAAAATATTAATTATAGTGCGAAATCGTTAAACAAGCGATTTTTCCAGTTCTTTGCTGGCCTGTCCGAGAGTTTGGGTTTTGTCAAATAATTAAAGGGAATTAAACTTTCAGGATTTTTAACTTTTGTGAAGAAATGCATAAATTTTTAAGGAACAACAAATTTTGTTCAATTTAATTTTAGTTATTCATTAAATTGTAAAATAATGACAATTTTTTGTTAAAATTAACATTTTTTTTCAGCAATCACTTGAATACATGCTCTTATCCCTGCAAACGATGAAGAGACGAGGATGAATTTAAAAAGTCTTTTAATTCAAAAAAAAAAATTGGCATTTTGTAGGAATGTTTATGATCTTGGTTTTTCCTTTTTGCCCAAAAACAAAGCATTTAAGGACACTCCGGCAACTTTCACAACTTTAAAACGGACACCGGGGATATCTCCGACTGAGTGACCACTTCGACCAAAACCCGCCACTAACACTTCGTCCTAAAAAGCAAATAAAATAAAAAAACAGTTAGCCTACGGAATTTCGCAAGGCTCAAACTCTCAAAGAGACATACATTTTCTTCAATAAAGTTCAAACAACCATCACTTGGCACAAATGCAGTGATTTTTTTGCTGTTTTTGATAAGTTGAACACGGACACATTTACGGATGGCTGAGTTGGGTTTTTGGCTTCTACGCCTCTGTATCACAAAATATGCCAATAACTTTTTCAGTCGATTACGAAATGGAGACAAAAACATACACTTTTTCAACGACAATCCCTTTTGCATGGGAGCTGCCTTGAAATGGATTTGCCTTGAGTGACACTAGACTGTGCCTTCTTTTCCAACTTTTCTTTGCCCATTTGTGTTTTGATCTGTTTTCCTTCAGTTTACGGGCAGCATTGATACCACGAGGTTTGCTGTTTGAATTTTGTTAGTAAAATATCAATAAATTAAAGTATTTTCGTGAAGTCAGCATTTAGCAATTTTTACCTGCATTTACCCATCTTTTGATTGCAAGATCGGTTATTAAGAGTGAAGCGATAACTGAGGGAAAAAGTCTAGCTTTTGGACGACCGTGTACTTTCAAACGTAAACTTATTTAAATTTTCATTCAAAGCCAAATATTGATTGAATTATACACAATAATACATATTTTTTCTTTAACAAGTATGTATTCGTCCCAAAGTAACAAAGAGACTAATGAATTTACGCACACATGTTGGTTTTGAAACTGCACTTAAAGAATATGCACGCATATACGCCACAATACGTACATGACGTTTTCCTTTCATATCACAAAAAAAACTTAAAGAATGAAATAATGCATATACGCATACAATATCGATATCATAGTTCTTGTCATATCTGAATTTATTCTTTATTTGAACATCAAATTCGCCAAAGCAATTTTACTTTGACATGTCGATGTATTAATACTTGAGTACTGGCATGTGTAGGGCAAGTCCCTATTATGAGTATCTGAACGTCAAGTGAACTGAGGAATCCCCAGTAGGTTAAACTTCATCAACAAACTTACTTCCTTGCTTTTCTTTACTTTCCTTTTGTTATCTTGTTTTATTATTTCAATTTCTTTCGTTTTACGAAATCAATATTATCTCCTTAGTAAACACCTCTCATATTACAGTTAGTGTACCACTAATGTCAGCAGACGTACAACACGTGCATACAACAGCACATAAATTAGTTCATAAAATTTATTTTTTTATTTTAATCTTTGCATTTGCTTTCTGTGTTATCATATTTATTTTATTGCAATTGAAAAAAAAAACATTATAAAACTCGAACGTTCGATATTGTATTGAATAGTAGTTTGAGTCGGTGCATGATCGGTGATGACAATGTTGTTGTCATTTGTGTGATCACCTTGCAAAGCAGTCTTGACATGATCAAAAAGATGTGTTTCTCCACCAGTGAGTGATGAAACCTTAGGTGACTTTGAAAGACAAGACAATCTTGGACTTTCTGATTTCCACCTCTTTACGAACATACAAAGCGAGATTATCAATGAAATTCTGTTTCGATATGATCTCTTGGTCTTTCTCATCATCCACGTTATTCGCACCATTTACAGCACTTGCAGCATTTGAGCCATGTCCAATCAATGACAGCATTTCATCAACAAATAATTCAATCAAGTGTTGCAGATGATGATATTTCGGAGAGGTACTTTTTTTATTCAAACTTTTTCATAAACAACAACATCATGAAATTGCGAGTAGTACATACATGCATATACACGTATAAATGTATACGTATATACACACGTATATATGCATTTGTTTCAGCAATACCATACAAGTGGTAATTACTCACAACGAAGGTCCATGCGCGCGTTGTCAACATATTTCATTTTTTTGTACTAAAAATTATTGTCTCCATCATTTGCCATTGTCTTTTTGCTTTCTTCGATGGCAGTTGCGTCGGAGGATGTTTCTTTTTTTGATATTGGCAATGCGATTGCTCAAAGTTGACCAATTGCAAATGTGTTTTACGTGATCTGCTCGGTTTTAAAAACTTCTTGTTTATATGTTTCGTACAATCAATTAATATTCGTTCTTTGCTCTTTTCTTCTTACTTTCGTTGTGTTCGTTCGCGTTTCTTCTACTTGTCTGATTTTCGTGTGCAAATAGTTAACTTTTCAAATTCTACAACCACTTTCATATTATCTCGTTTTTACAATTAATATTTATGTCATAATATCATCATCACTAGCATTGGCACGTGTTTGTGTGCAACCAAGTGCTAGCGTGCGTTTGGCTTTCGTTTTTTCCTTTTTGGAAGACTTTCGTTGGATGGCCAAATGTAAAGAGGAAGTCTCAATACATAACATATTACTTTTCTAAAAATAAATATACCCAAAAAATGTCATACAGTAAATATGCAATGCCCTCTAGATGATAGTGGAAGCAAAAATCAAAAAGGTTTTAATTAATTATAAACTGCAATTAGCGAAATCTTTGTTAGTTGATAATAAAATACTACTTCCAGCCAACGAGCCGAATTCTTGCACATACGGCAAATATTCGTGGATCTTGTATCATATTCTTCATCAAATGTACCTAGATATGATCAATGAAATGACACTAGCAACATGCATTCTATTGTCAATATTTTTATTAACAATAAGTTAATAAGCTCGAGTATGTGCTTATTGATATTGTTTAATTCTACACATGCACTTAGAAACACTAGTGATCCATTCCAATAATATTCATGCAATCGATACAAATACATATTACAATTTCATTTTTTGTTTTAAACTTTCATCAATTAAAGTTTTTGCATTTTTTTCTTTTTTGGTCTTGATCTACTTCCAATGGCGATTGAGACTATATTGACCCTTTCCACAATTATAAGTCCACATCAATGGTTTGACTTAGACTGTCTTCTTTCTTTGTTTGCAACACCAAACCACATATATGCGCACACACATGCATTGCAAAAAAACAATAAAAAGAAAATGTTTAGATATTTGATTCTACTGCCGTTTAGACTACTTTTATAATTTATATTATCTTTACTTACATGGTTTGATTTCGACACTCTTCCTCTTTTCTTTTATGGGAGCAAGTGCCACTGGAACTTTCTTCTTTGTTGTTGAAGAAGCATTACAAAAACAAATATGAAAAAAATGGAATTAAATCCCCCGTCAAACACTTTTGGAAATTTATTTTTTTTACAAAAAATGGTTTTTTTTAAAAAAAATTAGTTCAAAAAAAATAAATGACCCGCAAATTACAAAAATGACCTAAATCTAAAAAGTCCAAGAAAGTCTCTTAAAAATAATTTCTCATTTTTAGAAAAAAAACAGTTAATATGTCATTTGACAGTATTGATTAAACTGGTTCATGTTCTTTTATTTTTTCTGTTTTGTTTTCAAAAGCATTTACAATAAAAGTGAAATCTAAAAAAACAATTAAAAAACATCAATACTAGCACATAATTCAATAGCAAAAAGCACAAACAAAATTGTAAAAAATTATTCATTTAAAGCAACACTAACAGATATTATTTCTATTTTCCCAAAAAAATACGTACAAATAATAATTATTTATATAAAAACAGTGTGAATGTACTTATCACATAAACTAAAAACCCAAAGTCCGAAATTACATTTATTGTCTTTATAAAGCTAGAACAATTTTCCATATCTGTATATTGACAAGCACATACAAACAAAATATTTTATGTTCACAAAGACAACGTACTTTGTGACAAAAAAAAAATAAAGTCAATATAAAGGTTGCAGTGATATGAAATCAATATGTGATAGTATGAATTTTCGATTGCCACGATGAAAATAAATAAGTTTGACAAAGATAATAATCACCAAAATTACCAATTCGAATTTGAAGATTGCGTTGCTATTATGCAATCTGTTGTTAGTCCAAAGCGACAGTTTTCTCTAATTGCAGTCAATGTAGTGATGTCATTTGTCAAGGCAATGGTAATGATGACAATAGCATTACAGTTGGAATAGATTTGGAATGTGTAGTGGATATGTAAATAGACTGTGAAGCAGTAACAGCCAAAATAATTTCATAACAATATTTATCAAATGGTATCAATTCCATAATATGATTACATCCAACAATTGCATAATGTTTTACTCGATATTTGCGCTGGTTCTTTGTTTATTGTAGTCCACATTGTAATATTTTCTTATCAAGTAACTTTCTTCTGATTTTTGAAGTCAGTTTTTTGCTTTGTTTTTCATTATTGAGGGAAAAATCAATCAAAAGTGCTTGTTGAAAAAAGTTTAAAAGTAAAAAAAAATGTTTCAGTTGAGGTTTATCACTTGAAATTTTTGTTTAGTACCCACTTAGAGAAAAGTTCACCAATCAAGTGTAGCATTATGCAAAAAACACTCTGAATGTCCAAATCCGAGATTGCTTTCCTGCACAAGCACTTGTTGTTGACTACTCGAGTTGGGAGGCTCGAGTGACATAGAATGTAAAAAAATAAAGAAAGAAACTCAAGAATATTGTGAAAAAGTTTGACGTCACCAATGTGATTATGTTTTTTTAATATAATTTCGACGTAATTTGTGGACAAAGTATTACTGCCTTTTATATCTGATATGTATTTTTTTTTACCAGTATGATTTCAAATAAAGTGTTTTTCAAGGCAGATCCAATTGTGCGTAAATTTTTCTATGTCAATAAAAATAATTGACTTCACCTCCCAACGGCTATGTCGCAACTCATGTTTCAATGAATATGTGGAGGCAAACAAGGCTTCGGATCGTTATTGTAATTACGCCTGAATGCTTTTATATTTAGTGATACAGTAACCGTTAAACCACTAATTGGCACGTGGTCGGCAGTTAAGAAAACAAACTTTTTTCTGTTGACCCGCGAGCCAATCAATCCTTTTTTTTAGAAACATTTTTGTACATTGTATCTTTAAAAAAAAAGGGTTTGTCAAATTTGCTGTGGTTATTTACAAGTTCACCGGGCTGTGGCGTTAGAAAACACTATCACCGTATGATTTTTACCTGCAATACTAACGACAGCGCTACTTCAAATTTTAAAGGATTCGTTTTGATGTATTATAAAATTTTGAATAAATGTGAGGATTGCATTATTGTTATTATTGATTCTTTTAAGAAATTCTTATTATGTTGCAGTTTTTTGCTCGTTTGATGAGTGAAAAAATTGTTACTTTTGAATTGCTGTTTGATTGATCATTATTTGAAACAAAACTGCAAAAAAATCTCTTCATCTACATGACCAAATTCAATAATAAAATATACTATCTATTTTTTTGAAAAAAAATGACAAACGAGAATATTACATACTAAGATGTGATTGTGGTTTATTTTTTTAAAATTGTGGGTCATTTTTTATTTTTTTTGAACCTGTTTCTAAAAATAAACCAGTTTTTATTTGACAAATGGGGAACGTAGTTCCATTTTTTAAATTTTCTTATTTGTAATTGTCGCAGTTAGTTACGAGTTTGGTTAGCGAGAAGCAAACATTTCGTTCTTTGGATATTGATGAAGTTTCCTTTCTTCGAGACAATGGAAATAATGCTGAAATTTTACTTTTACTTCGTCAAAGAAGGAAAAAGAAATTATATCGAAAACATGTCGTCGCCAAATTTAAGTAATTATGATAGTATTAATGCACTGCAAAGTGTCAGGTCCCAAATTCTTATCCAATGCTGTTGGATAGTCAATCTTTTGTTCAGTGTCCACTTGCCACGACTCAAGACCAAAGTCACTCTTATTTATTGCATTTAATATTGCATTAAAAACAATATGTATGTCTGTTCTTGTTTTTATTTTTTTTTAATGCAAAAAAAAAAATTGTGTTTGATTTGAATCTACAGTTACCTCTTCGTGCAGATGACAAAAGACAAAACTTTCTTGTCCACCATTTTCCAGACTGTTGCTTGCACGTATTTGGGATTGCCTTGTTACGATGGTATTGGTTGCCTTTTGCCATAATGAAAGTTATTTGCTAATGACATCTGTCGCAGAGTCGACGTGATGCTACATTTACAACAGATATTAATCCAATTCAACTTGGTTCAGCATTAAAATATTTACTTGCAGCAATCAAAACATAAATACTGCTTCCAATAAAGTTTCTTTTTGTTTCTTTATTCATTTCAAAACAAATAGAAAAACTTTCTCACTTCAATGTCTTTATTATTTTTTATGTGTTATAATAGGGCCGCACAAGTATGATTTGCTGCAGTTGAAAATTAGTTAACGCGTTATGAATAGCTTTTTTTCGTGACAAGCAAAATATGCTTTTATTCCGATCACATTGATACTATTAGTCCTTTTTTAAAATATGTTATTTGAAAACGCGTTTTTACATTTTTGTGTACGTACATTTACTAACCATGAAGAATGTTCATCATAAGATGTTGACTCAATTGTTCGTTATGAAGTACAGCAGAATGAGAGAATAAGAATTCTTAAAAAACAGAGGTTCTGTCGCAGTGAAAAACTGGTTTCTTTGCTACCTTTTTTGTTGTACTGTGTGTTTTCATAGAAAAATATGGTAAATTTTGTGTCCGTTTCTTGTGCTTGTTGAAATACGTTGTTTTTTCTATCATTTCTTTATGAACGCATCGCAGAGAAAAAAACAGCCTTCGCATGAATAAAACAAGTGATTGCATTCCTTGCATTTATAAGAAAATTATTGCTCAAATGATTTTTTTTTTAACCTGGAAAGATAATTGCGAAAAGTATTAGATAATTTATGAACATCCATTTGTTTTGCCTGATTTAAGTATTTTAAAATGCTCAGCAAATTTTTTTCAAATATTATGTATAAAAAATGGGACATTGCGTGAAGAAAGAAAAACGTTTGAAACTTCTGAATTTACAGAAAATAAATTTAAAAATTTAAATTTTATGCTTTTGGTGAAACAACTGTGTCGAATGCATAAGTCAAGGCAAA
>ASPP01008412.1:0-11928 GCA_000512085.1 Reticulomyxa filosa
AGCCTCGATGAGGGGAAGTATTTTGGCATTTCTGCACTCCCTTTTGCGCAGGCATTTACCCCTGTTGACTTTTAGTTAGTCAATGATGATTCATGTGGATTTAATTTTTTTTTTTTTTTTGTTGATTGTGTGAGTTTTTGATATATTTTGTTGATCTTTTCCTTTTTTTGTTTGTTTTCATTAGAATACTGTGTTCCTTTTGGGACAAGTTGCTCATTTTAACTTGGATAAGATCTTATTCTTGTTAAAAAAAAAGATAATGTTCTGCAGCTTTTATAGTAACATCCAAAAGACCAGTATCCATTACAATCACTGCCACAATATCTCCAATGACCCACACATGTTGAATATAGCAGTCGAACAATAGACAGAATGCATTGTAGATATTGGAAAAGCTAGGATCAGAACCAAAGTGATTTACAAAGGAAACAAACTTTGATAGAGATAATTACAAAAGATACAATCAAGAAGCAGCTGCCTTGAGAAGGAAATTGAGACTAGAAAAGCAGTAGTGATTAAAAATATGGAATTCAAACCATCGTCCCTGACCTAATCTATCCTGATAACAATGAAATAGCTAAAACAGATTCGGATAAAGCCGAGTTATTTGTATCATGGTTCGCACTCTAAGTCACATCGAAGAAACAAATGAATTTATCAGCTCGTTGAAGATGAAATATCATATTGTGGAAATGTCACGAGAATATGAAGTCAATGTGCATTCTCCTTACCCATTCGATCTGCGACAAGGACCAATTACGGAAGAATATGGCACTAAGACATCTCATTGAACAAAGCATAAGTAAGAGCTGAAGTATCACTGATTCTCGCGCTATTATTCGAGATTTATTATTTTCTCAAAACATAGAATAGAGCCACCAATGTTGGAAAGGATTATGTAATTTTAAATGAATATCATCTCTTGCACCAGTATGCGGGGTTTCAATCGTGGCATAACACCTCCGAATTACTCTTGCGACTAACGAAATCAATTTATGCTTCATTTGACGAAAACTCAGTCACCTACGCAGTGTTGCTGGATATTTCTTCGGCATACGATAGTGTGTGGATAGACGAGACGGCCTGAGATATAAGATTTAACGAGAATTCAACATCAATGGAAGGTTATATTGGTTGCTCGGTAGTTTTCTGAAAGAAAGAGTATGTCAAGTAGTCCCATTATCACCTCTTTATTCTCGCTATACATCAACAATATAACCCAAGTGATTCAAAGTCCAATACAGTGTGATGTTCGCCGATGATGTCGCATTGTGGACTTTCATCTTCACGAGAGATGAGAAGGAAATGTAGGGACAGCTGGAGTCATTACAGGCATTTTTTTTAGATAGAGATTCTTCAAGCTTTGGTGATCATCACTTGGCTGATAGCCTTTATCTCACATATGTGGAGTTTAGAGGTAATCCAATGATCCTTTGGGACCTCGCTCAGACTCTTCGATACAGCAACAGATATTGATGTCAGATTCAAGAAGAGTAAATATCATTCAACTTACAAGAGACAATCCACAATTCTAATTACCACCACAAACAACCTTAAATAAAACTGCTACAACTCAAAACAAAACAAAAGTCAACAAGATGTTGAAGCATTTTTTCTTTGACTATTTCTTCTATCGTTGATCTTTCCAGCTGTTTCTCGGCCTCAGAGGGACTTTCCTTTGGTTTCCGGACCTTTCTTTGGTTTCAGAGTCTTCGGTGATTTTTCTTTGGTTTCCTGTCCTTTCTTTGATCTTTGATCCTTTTTTTGCTCGGCTCATCGCACGTTTCTGGCACGAGCGCTTTCATCGCATCTTAATGAGATGCCGAATCACGATGATTAGATGTATTTTGGCATTATTGTATTTTTTTTCGTAACTAAGCATCACACTACAGTACTAAAATTGTAGTTGTTTTTTTTAAAGAAGCATGTTTCTATTCATCTCGCTTCAGCCTCTGAAATATGACTTTTTCTTCCCAATACTTGCATTTCTTTTCTTCACATAATCTTTAGTGAGATAATTCAAACTTGCATTTGTGGAAATGTGATCTTAGATCCTTCTTTTTGTTCAGACAGATAACCCAGATCAAAAACAGAACATTTTGATATTCATTACTATTTTTCTTCCATTTTTCCCAAATATTTACAATATCGAAGTTTGTGATTTCATCAAATATTCATTAACATTGCTAACAACTAATGTTGTGAAATTCTGCACAAAAATTACTTTCTTGTCTACTTCTTCTTTTTCTTTTTGTTCATTATGCTTATTTTGATTAGCAATCTTATTTTGTGGTAATGCAACTGTTGGTTCATAATTCTATATCATCTTTTTATTTGCAGATCCAATAGTTTCATTTTGTTCATCAGAAGGCAAACGTCTTTTTCGATTGTTAAAAGATAAATCAATTGATGAACTCCTGCCATTGTTGGTTAGTGAACTCATGTCCTTCATTTCATAATGTTCAGCAATATCTCAAAAAAATTTTGCAAGTGGTGTCACAAAAGATTTAATTTTTTTTTAGTAATCAACAAACAACATTACACATGTTTCATTCACGATCTTTAAGTCTACCAAAGAGACAATGAAGACATTTAATGAAAAAAAAGATCAAACAAAAAATTCCAAAAAAGAATAAAAAAATAAGATTCAAAACAAAAAAATCAAAAAACAATATCTCAGTGTTAAAATCTCACTATGTCAACTAATATTTTTTCAATTTTATTATTTTGATCATTCTTTTATTTTTCTTATTTTAACGACATCTTCAGTCTTGTTAGAATTACTTTTACAATTAATATCTTATATAGTTATTTTACTTCTTGTATTTGATATCATATATTCCAATATCTACTTGATTAAAAAAAAATATATCAAGACCCAACTTCATCATTATGCAAGCAAAAGGCAAAAGCAGGTGAAAAAAAGCCAACGCTATAGTCAAGTGACAAAATGTCTAAATATATTTTCATATATGCATAGTACAAAACTATAAACATTCAAAATACGCTAATGCGAATGCGTCCGCTCAGCACTTCGCGAGAGCCTTCGGCTTTCTCACCCCTTAAACGAAAAATCATGGTCAAATCAATGTCACAACGTGGAAAAATTTATACATATGCGTTTTATCGTCTTTAATACAACCCCCCTCAAACAAAAAATCATGTTATTAAACATTTTGTTTTACTTTTAGTTGGTTGTCTCTTTGGTTGTTTAATAACTTTGCACGAAACATACTCAATGTTGTATTATATCGATACTTATTTATGTTATTGTAATTTTAGTAATGTGCTTGTTTGCGTGATTTTTCACTTTCTTTTTCTTTTTTTTTTCATTTGAATTCCAATAATACAACATTTTCTCATCTAAAAAAAATTCTCATCAACTACTTAAGAAAGTTTTGCAAGTAAAAAGGTTTCTTTTATGTCTTGCTTTATACTTGTTTGCACTGCCTTAGTTTTTCTCGATGTCGTGAAATTTCTTGACTATCGAAATCTTTAATCTCAGTTTCAAAATTTCTTGAAGTTCCATAATATACGAAAAATGTTATAAGATGTTATTCCAATACTCTAAAAGATTTTTAAAAAGCCACAAATATGTACTCCCAATTCAGATCTAATTTGAAAAATTTCCAAGAAATTTTTACCAAAATTTAAATTAGATGTCCAAGTACTTCGACCTTTTCAGGAGTTGAAGATTAGATTTTTTAAGAGAAATTGGTTATCTTCATAATGTCGTTTTCACGTTTAGATTTTGTAAAACTTTTTAAATGAACAAAAATTAACAAAAGATGCTGATTTTCGTAGAAAACAACAATTACTTGTACAATATAATGTAAGGGAATGCGTTTGATTAAAACTTGATAGCCTAGAAAAATTTCAAAAGAATTTTCAATTTCCAATATTTTCCAAAACCAAAAAGAATGGGCGTCGTTAAGGGTACAAGATTAGACAACTTGGCCAGAATTGAGTTTGCATGGGTGAATAATATTTGGCAAAAAGAATGACAAAAAATTGAAGCAATTGTCTTTTTTTGTCCTAGCTGAGCGGCATGTCTTCAGTAAAAGTAAAAGACTCAACAGTGTTGTCAAATGGATGTGACATATAAAATTTGATGGCTCGGGTATTGGCGGGAAATGCCAACTGTTGCCAAGGAATTTGATCAAAAGAAAACATGTTCACTTCTTCTGTTTCAGCCAAAGCTTTAATATCGTACTCATTTATGACTTGACCACGATAATACATCAATATTTGATCAATTTTGGGTATGGCATACACTCCGCACAAACCCTCTAGTGTTATTATTGCATTACATTCTTCTTTTGCTTCTCTTTGTGCTCCTTGTTCGGGTGATTCTCCCGATTCCAGAAATCCTTATCATGTTTGCATACAAACAAAGACCTTCCTTTTTTTTTTTTGCTTTTTGTTACATTTTACCTGCAGGTAAGTACCAGTACCCTGCTCGAGGTGCAATAGCCCGACGACATAACAGCAATTTGTCTCGATTTTTTGACACAGCCACTACTCCACTCACAATTTTTGGATTCGAATATACCACATAATTACAATTCGTACACACTAGTCTGAGCTTGTCGTCTCCTTTGGGGATCGCCTTTACGAAAGATTGTGCTATGGTCCCCTTCGTTGTTGTGCTTACTAGTTTCAAAGAATGACATGTTACACGATCATTTTTTACTCCGCCACAACCCAAAATACGTTTTGACGGCCACATAATTTTGTTACAAAAACCGAATAGTGTCCAGCTTTTCTGCATTTTCGTCTGGTGATATAAAATGTTTAAAAGAGTTTTTTGACACAAGCTACAAACACTCTTCTTTACAAAATACATCTGCAGCACTCCACTATGTTTTCAACAGAAAAAGAAATTACGCTTTGCTTTGTTGTTTTTTAAACACTAAACGTTATGTTAAATCTCGAAGATAGTCGTCTTTCATGGCTAAAAAACCTTCATACTGAGAAACTAAATTCGGTAAATTATACGTTTGATCGCTGCGTTCAAAAACTAAAAGTTTTTTGGGCTTTAAAAATAATGTCGAACAACACTTGGGAACCGTCATTTATTGACAAATTGCGCATACGTGGACAAGCCTATTTGTTGCGCTTTGAGATATTTGCCAAAATCAAAGACTTTACACCAGGTAGCCATGAAGTGGACGTTCTTCGTGTGTTAAGAAATTGGCGTAAGTTTAAGCGTTACGAAATGAGTGCAGATGAAAAAAAAGTTTGGCAGCGTGCAGAGTCTCGAAAGATAACAGCAGCAATAGTTGGAGGAATGCTTCCGTGGGGAATTGCTATCTTTCGTTATGTTTATGGCACTATTTTTTGTTTTTATAAATGGCGAGGGTGAGTACGATGCGAAAGACGAAATTTCTGGACCTTTCTTGTCAAGAAAATTATTTAAAAGTGTGGCTTGTTGGATTCAATAGCACGAATTCGTCCGATTATGACGGGAAGTCTTGTGAGATTGTTGGTGACTGGTAATATCGGTGCGGGGATGGCTTGGCTGAACTATTGGTCGATGTGCGTGTCACATGTCCGTGATATTTTCTCTCTTGAAAACTCTCCAATCACATACGTAACCTTCAACGTGTTATGAATTATTTTGTTTATCTTTCGATCAACATCTTCATTTTTGCCTAAATTTGAATATTTACAATAAAAAAGAATGTGCCATCCTGAGTATTTGCGAATGCGTGAAAGATGGCAAATAAGGTATAATTTAAGTGAAGTTGCGCACAGATACTCCAAATTTAACTTGGATGCTGCATTACGTCAGCGGGCAATGGCTCAAATCACCAACAGATGATGTATTGTTTGGAATCAAATTATATTAAATGATTCAATGACAGATGAATCAGGCGCATTCTTGAATCATAAATTCTAGCGAAAGATTGGCAATCGTTTTGCAAATTCTTCTCAACATAATAAAAAAAGTGTAACTTAACATTAAACTGTCTTTTTTTGAATTCATATCCTGATGATCATGGGAACTTGAAGCTGTTGATAACATTACCTCAAAAAACTCGCAATTATATCTTTTTTCTCATTAATTGACATGATAAAATTTTTGCGAAAGCGTTTTTTTGCTCAAAACATTTCAAGTTAAAAGTCAACATAAAAGTATTGCATATCAAAATGTTGGGGATTGAAATTGCATGAAACATATGAACTTAAAAACATTGTATTAAAAAATAAAATCATTACTATTGTTTTTGACAGTACTGAATTTTAAAAAATATACAATCGATTGCAAAAAAAAATATCCCTTTTAAAAAAGTTGCTTTAGTTTTTATTTTCTTTTTTGAGATGACATAAGTTACGTAGATTAGATCATATGCAAATCGTCTTATATTAATAATTTGCAAATGCTGATTTTAGTATGTCTTTCTGTTTGCGATTGATTGTACTCTCAATTTTTTAAATGTCCTTTTCAATATAACAGCCCATTCTGGACAGTATTATCTTTACAAATCAACACAAGTTTTTCTTCTATCGAAGTAGTGGACGCAAGAACATGAAAGAAAAATTTTTATGTGTTATCTGGCATTACACTTTCAACAGTCAGTTCTCAAAACAAAAAGATAAAACAACACATTAGTGCTTTGTTCCATGCGCAACATTTTTCATTTGAATAATAATTCATAGACTGTTATTATCTTTTCGTGTTATATGAATAAATTGAATTCCTGTTTGTGTAGTCAAAAAAGTACATCGCTAAATGTCATATACACTACGAAAACGCAAATACATAGAATGCAAAAGAAATTTGACACATAAAATAGCGTCTTATAGAGATTTTTAAAAATATCTACAAATTGTGTAAATTTATATTATGTTATGACTCAAATGAAAAGTTTTTCAAACTCGACTTTTTAATTTTTGTTTAACCTTTCCCTTTTTGTGATTATGTATTTGTCAATTTATCGACTTGTAATTTTAAGATTACTTATTTTTTTTTAAAACAATTAGTAAATACTTAATAAAAAATAAAATTATATTTAAAAACTATACAATTTGTACATATTTTTAAAAAATTACGTTTAAACGTTGTTTCTTCATGAAGAAAATCAATTATATATATAAGTTGAAGTTTTATGTGTCAACTTTCTTTTGCATTCTACTATATGTCTTGATAGGTAAATCCATATCACATATGAAGAGTTGAAATAAGAAAATTGTTGTATTATTGGGTATAAACATTAAATCAAATTATTTCTTTGTATTTCAATTTGCAAATATCGACTTTTAATTTATCGTTTTCTTTTCCTTTATATTCAATAATGCAATTATCCAATTGTCAAATCAAATATAATTTATAATCACTTATGTAAATCCTTCGATATACTTATTTTTCATTTTTAACATATAACAAATTTTTTTTAAGTTATATGTTTCAGAAATACCCATTACAATACTGTAGGGAAAGTCCCTATTATAAATCCCCAACTACTAACGGAACGGTGGGACCCCCAGTGGGTTAAAACCCTCTTCTCAACACAACTCACTTTTCTCTCTTTGTACTTGTTTCTCTCCTTTTTAGTTGTCATTATTCCTTTTTTAATTTACTTTCTTTTACCGAAGTTGTTCTTTTGGAACCAAGTTCCTTTCGTATTACACTTAGTCTTCTCACAAGTCCCACAAGTCGCTGAAATTGCCTGCCGACTTCCGAAATTTTCACAATTATCAGAATTTAAAAACATCATTTTTGTTTAAGCAACTAGAAAAGTTTTTTTAAAAAAGTTTAACAAAAATACGGTCGAACAAGAGTAGTAAAGTACGCGCTGCTTTTCTGAACTTTAGACCCAAAACAAGTAAAATTATGTAATGAACGAAATAAGAATAAAAAAATACAACAATGATCAAATTTACTAAAACACGTGATCTAACAATACACCCATGAAAATTCCTTAATCTCTACTTTCTTTTTTGTTTTACAAATGGAAAATCGAAACGAAAGATCCAAAGAGGCCAAATGGTGTTGGCCCACCCATTGCACTAATTTTGGTGCCGTCAAGGCTGTAATCCAAGCAATAAACAGCTTGAGGAGGTACAATTCCATGGGAGGCAAAAACAGTCTGATAAATATCGTCATTTTTGAGAAAGCCTTTAGAAACAGGGATGAAGTTTTGTTGTGACGACACATCGGTAATATTTGCATCCCTACGTGGAAAATTCGTTTCAACAGAAACACTTGGAAGAGGACAGGGCAGATAAGCCTGCTTTCTAATATCATAGAATGACAGTCTTCCCATTCCTCCACCAATCGTGCACACATTGTCTTTCCATTTGACAGTTCTAACCCCCCATCCATTATCCATACTGGCGGCAGAATGATAGGACTGCAAAAAACTTCTGGGATCAAAGAATTCGATGTGCACTTGAGTACCTACGGCCACCAAACCACGATCGATGTGGATAGATTGACAAACACTTTCTTGGTCATGTTTTAATCGAGAGCTAAAAGCAGATTTTCCTACATTCAAATCCCATATTTTCACGCAACCATCCATACTTACTGCACATAAGGTTGAGGGAGCATTTGGGTGCACAGCCATGGTGCGGATTCGGAATTCGTCCATTTTTTGGTGCGTGTTGCTGGAAACGTTGCAGCTGCCAAACTCTTTACTGCTTTCAATTATGTGCTGTGGCTGTTGGTGTAGCGTTACATTTCTGTTTGCAAACACGTTGGTATTTTTCATCAACGATTCTACCGAGCATTGTGTTGTTGCTCGTATCGTATGTTTGCAATTTTTTAAGATATTCTCTGTGTTCCAAATTATTATTTTTCCATCTCGTCCTCCTTTATAGATTTTGTTTGTTACAGTCCAAAAAAAAAAGTGGGAAAAAAAACGCATGTGGTTCTTACAATAATTTTTTCTAAAAAGAATTAATGTACCTGTGACAAGGCGGTTTTCATTACTCCAATCTATTCCAAATACACAGTCATTGTGCGACTGTAATACACTTAGTGGTGTCAATGATCTTTTATCAAACAACGTAACGTCTTGCATCCTTTGTTTGTATTATTTTGTGAAATTTTTTTTTTCAAAGTCCGTCTTTTTGGGATAAGGCTATTTTTTTTACATACCTCAAACCACCAGCTGCCAATAGGTTTTCAGCGGGACTTGTTGCAATATTATGCATCCCTAAACAAGGTGGTAAACTCGATAGTTCTTTTTTGCAATCTAACAGATCATTGTCGTCAGTGGTGCCATTCGTGTCGGTAGTGGATGTTGAATTTTGTGTTGCGGCATCAATGCAAAGTTCATTACTAGCTGCGAGCAAATTATCGTTCATATCACTCATGGAATGCAAACGATTGTAGGGACGAGCGTTTGGTCGATGGGATGGCAACATCGACGGAACAGGAAGAGATTTACGTTTCCGAAGGTTTTTGGTGAGTGAAATGAATACAGGATCTGGAAGTTCGATCTCGTGATGCTTCTGAGTTATGATGTCCAGCACAACCAAACGATTGTCTTTGGTTCCAAAGATTGCGGTCTTGTCGTCTAACCATTCACTACAAAAAATTTTATTGTGTCTATTGGAGGTATGGATAACCGTTTCTTCTAATTGATATGCAATATTAATTTTGTTGTCTTTTGACGATACTTTAGTGTGTTGCACCTTTATTTCTTCGCTCTTGCATGTTTTATATTTCTTTTTGCCCTTCCAACTATGTTGCCAAAAAACAATCTTGAAAAATTTACAAAAAAAAAAACAACAGATAAAAGTATTTTTCATACATCTGTTCAATTTTGCTCTCTTTCTTTATTTTCACATCTTCACAATTGAGTTGGTGATATTTCACAGTCTCGATTTCTGATAACGATTTTCGTTTTATCCAATGATGAACCAGTTTCATCTCCAAATTATTTATTTTATTCAGCAAAAAAAAAATACGAAATAACAAAAAAATAAGGTATAAACTAAATAAAAATCAAGTTGTGATCACAAAAATTTTTTGGCACAGGCTTTTGAAAAAAGAAATGGTTTGTAATTCTTCATAATTTGAAATTTATTTTTTATTGATCGACTAAAATCTCTCAGTAAAATTCATTTGAAAACAGTAAAAAATTTGCAAACGATAAACTTGAAAGTATAATTTGTCTATTATCTCCAACAAAGGAAGTGGAAATGTAAATGCTTTTTTTCTGCAAATATTGTAATGCTTACGACGATACCTAAGCTTTTCTTGTGAAAAAAAATGAATTTGATTTCAACTATTCCAAAGCAGAACAAGATTGGAACAGCATGTGTTGCATGAAAACTAGCAAGGTTTTTTTTATACAAAGAGCAAAAAACCAATGAACAATACAATGCAACACCTTTGCCAAAGATGGAGTAAATTTTCAATAGATGAAGATACCTTGAAAAAACAAAAAAAAAAAGTGCTTCGATGCAGAAATAATATGACCCCAAAAAAAAAAATAATTTTTTTTTTTGGTTGTCGTTGTTCTTACTAATCGGATGGAGGGAGAGAGAGAGTGAGTGACCAAGTTTGAAATAGGTGCAAAATAGGTGTTCCTACAACTCTTTTTTTGGTGTGATGAATCCAACCTTTTCGGACCACAAAAAAATAAACGAAAGAAGATGACAAGATCATAAGTCCACACATAGCAAGGAACCCAAAATGTGCATTTTCAGGTGAGATAGTGTATGGAGGAGACAACTGAAAAGGAACCCAACAGTTCATTCCCAAAACTCCAGCCAAGAAGGATGCAGGCAAAAAGACGGCAGCCAGAGCAGCCAGCTTTGCTCCGATTGCACTCAAGTGATTGCTGTGCCTGGTCATATCCACGGATACCTTAGCCACGAACACATTTTGCAAAGACTCCAAAGTTTGCATGCCGATTTCAATGACTTCAACCATTTTGGCCAAGTGATCGTTGATGTCTCGCCAATAAGGCGCAGGGACATCCCGCAAAAACGCGCGCCACTCCAAATTGTTCAAATGATCGACCAAGATTGACTTTGGCCATAAGCGATGGCGATAGACGCCGAGCGCAGCACGGCCATTTTGAAAGCGACGCAGTAGTTCATGTTGGCTATTAATTCCGATCATCGACACTAACTTTTCTAAATTCTCGACTTCGCTGACGACACGATTGACATCAGGGATGAGCGCATCAATCACACCATCCACAATGGCATGACAAACCCACCCAGGGCTTGGGCAGCTCCATTTCGGAGTGAGTCCAGGAAAATGCCTCTTATTTTCGGTATTTATCAAAAAAAAAAAAAAAGAAACCAAAAAATATTTTTCATATCTTTATTCGTCCATGAATTTACTTGTTCAATATATATATATATATATATATGTATATGTATATGTGTACATATAATAAAAACTTTTTTAATGATTTTTCTTGTATTATCCATAATAACGGCAGGGAGTTCATGGTAGGTTAGCAAAAGAGTTTTGAAGACAATAATGGCGATTCGCTGAGTCCTTTCACGGTCGTGTGTAGGGGCTCGAATGCAAATGAATAGATACTGGTCAAAGATTTCAAGCTTCTCTCGACAGTCTTTGCTGACGCAATCTTCGATGGTCAAAGGGTGGATCTTCGGACGAATGCTCTCCGCGATAGTGAGGAACGTTTCCCTGTCGCATGACATGTCCACCCAAATGGGCTGCTTGCTTGTGTGCTTCAGCTCGGTTATCTTCTTCAGCAGAGCGCTGGCGGTGTACACTTCAAGATGCTCGCTGCTTTCGAATGTACTGAGGTCCGGCGGGGGCCCGACGATTACAAACTTGTGTTCATATCGAACTTGTCGCGGCTGAATTTGCTCTCCTTCAAACTCGTTGCCATCCAATGACGTCGTATGCAAATGATCCACAACTTCGTCGTATTCGTTTAGAGGTATTGCTTTTTTTTTTTTTTTTTTTTTTTTAAAAAAAAAAAAAAA
>ASPP01008414.1:0-11033 GCA_000512085.1 Reticulomyxa filosa
CACTTAGATATCACAACAACACACTATCTATGAGAAATTAACGTAGAATATTCATTAAAAAAAGCAATTTTTTTTTGTATACACAAAATCTATAATTTGGCGTGCCTTCTACGAAATGTGAAATGTTAGTTTGTAAATTGCTATACACAAAATCAATATTGAATAAACAAAAATGAAAACAAATAAATAACATACATAGTAGCAATAAGTATTTTCTATTATTGATATTAACTGTGCTGGTCTTGACTACATCCAAAAGCAAAAGTGGCATACATAAAAAACAATTATTCATTATTTGGTGACAGAACGAGGAAATGAGTATTTGCAGCATTTTTGTAAACAGATTATTGATCTATAATTTTGAACTGATCTTGTTCATTTTATATCTTAAACAAAGCTGTACATTTTCAAATACACTTGCCGAAAAAAGGATCAAAATGCTCTCAAAGCATTGTGTAAACTTTTCACTTTTTTTCCAAAAAATTTGATTCCTATAATTTATTGCCTCAGAACATTTAAATGTTTCATTCAAAATTATTTTGTTCACAAGAGTTTTATTTCGCAATCCTTTGCCTAATTGCAAGAAATGAAACATACACATTAAAACTTTTTAATCCCAGTAAAACAAATATTCAAAAGATCTCATCAATATTTTCCACCGCGTTGCTCCACAAGTAATTTCTGTTGAGGTGTCAAACCAGTTGTATTCTTCCAAACGCTGTCTTTCATTGATAAACCACGACTTTGAACGCCCACTTGCCAAATACATTTCGCCAAATTAGTTTCAACGTTATTATCTGTTTTACTAGTATCAATACTCCACAATCGAATTGTCCTATCTTCCGAACATGATACTATTTTCGAACCACATTGTGATAAACGCATTCCATATATTTTGCCATTATGTCCTTCCAATAATTGGACTTGTTTTCCTGAAGATACGTCCCATATTCGGATAGTTTTGTCCCATGAACATGAAATAAGTTTAGAACCGTCAGATGAAAATAGTGCGTCCACGATATACTCTGAATGTCCTTCTAATATTCGCAGCTGTTTTCCAGAGGATGCATCCCACAATCGAATAGTTTTGTCTTGTGAACATGAAACAATTTGGGAAGCATTCGGTGAAAATCGAACTCCCTTTATAACATCCGAATGTCCTTCCAATAATAGGAGTTGTTTTCCAGACGATACATCCCAAATTCGAATTGTTTTATCACTTGAACATGACACAATCTTAGATCCATCAGGTGAAAATTGCGTATCTGTTAGGGAGTTCTTATGTTTTTCAAATGATCCCAGTTGTTTCCCAGAAAATACGTCCCACAACCGAACTGTCTTATCACTAGAACAAGACACAATTTTAGAGGAATCGGGTGAAAATTGTACTCCGCTCACTTTATCCAAGTGTCCCTCTAACACTTGTAATTGTTTCCCCGATAACATGTCCCATATTCGAATAGTTTTATCATCTGAGCATGACGCAATTTTAGTTCCATCTGATGAAAATTGAACGCCATTTACATCCTTTAAATGTCCTTCTAGTCGATGAAACTGTTTGCCAGACGCAACATGCCACATTTGAATTACTTTATCAAAATATGCGAATGACGCGATTTTAGAGCCATCA
Source organism: Reticulomyxa filosa (assembly GCA_000512085.1). NCBI lineage: Eukaryota > Foraminifera > Reticulomyxidae > Reticulomyxa > Reticulomyxa filosa. The sequence continues at coordinate 1,631 of ASPP01008414.1, forward strand.
GGAGAAAATCGTATTCCACGTACCCAACTCGAATGTCCTTCAAATACTTGAATTGGCCTTCCTGATTGTACATCCCATAATCTAACCGTTTTATCCAGTGAAGAAGATACAATCTTGGAGCCATCTGGTGAAAATTGTACTTCATTGACGTTATCTAAATGTCCCTCTGTTAACTGGATTTTTCTTTCTAAAGCTACATCCCATATTCGAATCGTTTTATCTCCCGAATACGACAAAATTTTGAGATCCCTTGGAAAAAATTCTACTCCTCGTACAATACCTAAATGTCCTTCTAGCATTTGGAGTTGTTTTCCAGATGACACATCCCATATTCGAATTGTCTTATCGGACGAACCAGATACAACTCGGGAACTGTCAGGTGAAAATTGCGCGGATTTTATCCAGTCGGAATGTCCTTCCAGCAATTGGACCTGTTTTCCAGACAACGAATCCCATATTCGAATATTGCTATCTTGTGAACATGACAACATTTTTAAGCCATCAGGTGATACCCGAACCAGATTTATAGGCGTTGAATGTCCTTTTAATACGAACATTTGCTGACCTGATGATGCATTCCATATTCGAATAGTTTGGTCTAACGAGTAAGATATTATTTTCGAGGCGTTTGCTGTAAATTGCACGCTTATCACATAATCTGAATGTCCTTCCAATATTTGAAGCTGCTCTCCAGATAACACGTTCCATATTCGAATTGTTTTATCATTTGAACATGATATTATTTTAGAACCATCAGATGAAAATTGTGCTGCATTCACAATGCTTGAATGTCCGTTCAGTAGCTGAATTTGTTTTCCAGATGACACACTCCATACTCGAATCATGTTATCCCCTGAACAGGACACAATTTTAGAGCTATCATACGAAAATTGTATATCACCACAGTGCTCTTCCCATTTTTGGAGCTGTTGGCCTGATAATATATCCCATATTCGAATGGTGTTATCTGCTGAACACGACGCAATTTTTGAACTATCAGGTGAAAATTGTGCTACCTTTATACGGTCTGAATGCCCTTTCAATAATTGAATCTGCTTTCCTAATGATGCATCCCATATCCGAATGGTTTTATCACTTAAACACGACACAATTTTTGTCCCATCTGGTGATAATTGAACTCCAAATATAGAAGTGGAATATCCTTCCAAATATGCATATTCTCCAAAGTAAATGCTAGCCATTGACGCATTTGTGAAGTTCGTCTTATTTAAAAAAGCTTGAACAAAACTAACATGGTCTAAATTGGCATTGTTTAGACTAGTTCCTTCAAGAAATGCACGATCCAAAATTGCATGAGGAATTTTGATATTATCCCAATTTTGGTAATGCATATTAACATTTGCTGAATTGAGTATGGTGATTGCATTTGCCGCTGCAATATTAATATATTTATTTGTTTTAGATGATTCAATGATACGAAATAATCTTGATTTTAAATTTACAAATTTTGGATTAGTATCATGAATTCTTTCTGCAATAAATTGAATAATCCCTAATTCCTCATTTAATAATTTAAAATTAATAGATAACTTTGAAATATGTGCTTCAAATTGTTGTTGAAATTGTTGGTAATCGATATTAGCAGTATCGGGTTTCCATGAAATAATATCAAATATTATTTTTTGCGATGCATAATATTCTTGACATGATTTATGTAAAAATTGATATTTATTATCACCAACTCTTCTTAACAAATATTTTGCAATGCTATCACCATTAAAATATTTTTCCCAAATATCTTGTATTTTTATAGCCAAGGTGTCAATCTCGTTTGTTTTAATTTCTAATTTTTTTTCATCTATTTCTTCAATCTTAATTTCGATTATTGGGTCTACTTTATTAAAAATTAAATTACTTTGGTTTTGTATAATATTGTCACTTTCTGTTGCAACTTGATTTCCTTGAACAAACATTTCAAATCCTAAATCTTGACAATATTTTTGAAAAGCTAATTTGATTTTTTTGGGATTTGTCTGAATTTTTAATTCTGACAATTTAGATAAAATATTTTTCACGTGAATGTCAATCCATTGTTCATTAAATGCTTCATACACTTGTGCTTTTGATATTTTACTGTCTGCTCCATATTGTTTTACCAATGATGGCAACACAGTTAAAATAAGTTGAAGAAGAAATGGTTCTTCTATCATTTTCAACAAGTTTGGATAATTATTCAGCGTTTCTTCATATTGCTGTGAGGACCAAATTTTCTCTTTATTTTTTTTGTTATTTTTGGATCTCGTAATTGCAAATTTTTCAATATAGCTGTGCATTTGTTGTTTTGTAAATGGCCATAAATACATCATCGATGTATCATTTTGATTTACATCAATTAGAGCGGCATTAATATCATCGTCATGTAATACATTGCTTCGACAAGTAATAACAATTTTCGCATTCCATTGATTCAAATTAAAGCGATCATAAAAATACTGTACATTATCAAAAGTGCGATAAAAATCAAATATCTCATCAAATCCATCCATAATAAATACAAAGGATAATTTTTCACGAATTGTATCCATAATTTCTTTGTTTATGTGCTTGCATTGTAATGCTTGCAAAATAATATCCTTTTCATTTTGTTTATTGTAAAGTTTTGATAATGAAATATAAATTGGAATATCTTTTTTTAAGTCTGACAAATTAGTTGCTTCCCACAAAGCTTTTTCCAAATGACGGCAAAATATACTTTTCCCTGATCCTGATTTTCCTTGAATTATCATTACTTTCCTCTTTTGTTCTTTTTCTTGTTTCTCTTCGCTTTGTTCTTGCAAAAATTCAAGCACGTGTTGATGACAGTCATATGTTTTTTCATTTGCACCATCTTCACCATCCATGTGTGGATAATTGTTCGCTTGCAGTGGAATATATGTTTCAAGTGCTTGCGATATGGCAACATCTTCTTCTAATTCTTGTTTTCTTGATTTTTGTAATAGTGCTAGAAAATCTGCATAACTTGCCAGATTCTTGTCTCCGATAATATACTTTTTATAATAGTCGTATAAAATTACATAAAGTGCTTTTCCCTTCATCCCCTCCGGAGTGAATTTGCAAAGTTGTTCATATGCAAATTGTGCCACTTTCAATGAGATGTTTTTTTTAATCTCTTCTTCTGTTCTATTTGACAGTTGTGGCGGTTTAAGTATCATGATATTCGAGTGAGTTTTATAACGCTCTGCAATTTTTTTACTTCCTTTTTCGTCAATCCATTCGCAAATGATATCATTGATTTTAGTTAATGTTTTGTCGCTCGCTTGCTTTAATTTTTGTTCTTGTGTTGATGAAACATTTGGCTCCCATGCTCGAATTAATTCATAAAATAAATGACTTAATTTTGGATTTTCAATGACAGTGTATCCTTCTAAAGTTGTAAAATTTTTTAATGTTGCTTGCATTTCAATATAAACATCATGTTTTGGAACATATAATTTAATATTATGAAATCTGTGATGTGTTTTTGATTGTTTATCAAAAAAATCTTTATCTTCAGACACAATTAGATTAAATTGTTCTGCTTTTTTCATTACTATTACCGCAGTTTGTAACGTTGTAGGATTATTACATAAAATGGTAAATCTTCCAATATCAAATACTTGATTATAGTTTCCCTTGTAATCACGTTCAATCTTTTCCAGTAATCTTGCCTTATCTTTTACTTTGGATGGTTTGACCACCGTGATGGAATACCTTTCTAATTCCTTCACTAAATTTACAATCTCCACACTTGCCATTGCATTTTCACTGCGAGCAATTAAGTCTTCTAGACTTATAGCATGTTGTCTGATTTTGCTTGCTTTCAATTCATATGTTAATCCTGGCTTGACTATATAAAAGCATTGGTAGTTATTACTTTTCACTGGTGCCGTGTCATCGTTTGCGCGAATTGAATGTTCCGAATTAAAAAACATTACCTTGACAATAGACGTCACTGTTGGCTGCTTGCAATATGGACAGCAATAGGATGTCTTATCTGAAGTAAATGAAATATCAGCAAATCCAATATTCACCCATACCGGGAGGTTTGCTTTTGAAGCCAAGCAGCTCTGATTATATACGCAATAGCCCTGCAAATTAATCCCTGGATTAGTTTCTCCAATTTCTGCCTTTTCATCTTCTTTTTTCAATGAACTGTCTGTTTTCTTTTTTTTTTTTTTTGTGCAAATATATGCTTGTAAACAGGGCCAAAAGTAAAGAAACAAAATTATAGCTGCAATTTATAGTAGCATTGTGAAACCTGATCATTTTGTTTGTTGTCTATGTCATTCTCTGGAATCTCAATCTTTTTTATTGTGTATTGATTATGAAAATCAATTGAAATAAAGTTAGTGTAAAAAATTTATTTTATACATTTTGATTTATCAATTTCGAAATAATCTTTTCAACCACCAGAGCTACGCTGCCATTATTTTCTTCTAATTGTTTCTCTAATTCGTCTTGATCAATGGTGCCGCTACATAATCTTTTTAGCATCTTCATTTCTGTTGCGTACTTTTCCTGTCCATTTTCGCTGTGCATTCCTCCTACAAGCCTTTCCTTGTTAATATGACCAAATTCTTTCTTGTTATGTGCGAACACGTGGGTACTCTCTTTAGTCTTCTGACAAAACGTCATTACAACTCATATAATATCACTCACTAGCAAAAATGTGAATTCATTCAAAACTTGGATTGAGTTTGGAATTACTGAAGTTTTTTGCATGATATGCGTTCTATTATCCGTTATTTTTTTTAAAAAAAAGGGGAACACAGAAAAACTGCACGCTACAAGTACGACAACCTTTGCAAGATGTACGTTTTACTGTCAGCGTTCTACTTAGCAAATCCTTCATTTTAAAAAAATAACATCACATCATTCAACGATTAGCTTAATAGTGCAAAGAAAAAACATTTTTTAAAAGATTTAGAAAAGTGAATACTATATTTTGTGCGATGTTTGAAATTTGCAGAATGATTGTAGGAATATTCTATTCTTAAAAAACTATTGCTAAAAAACAATTATAAATGATCTCCTTTTGGCTTTGTGTAATGATAAGGTTTATCGTCACCAGGACAAAAGGCATTAAAGACAGCAAATCCGTAGTTTTGGATATGTGCTGGAACAACAACATTTTTTCCCGATTTGAAAGTATTGCAAAAGCCTCCTCCGTCAATCATCAAGAAGTGGATGATGTCGACTAACATACTCCATCGAACTTGGAAATTTCGTCTGGACCAATCTTGCTCTCGTTGCGGTCTATCTGTCGTCCACACGATACTGTCATTTGGCAACTGCAATCCGAAATAATTGAACTGCGTATCCCAATATGTGTATCCAACCAAGGTGGGTTCGTCCAGACTACTCGCCCAGGGATCGCCCATGGCCGGCATCAATTCCACAATGAATGACCCATTTTGTCTCATCCATATTGCATCTTGCAAATGTGCACCTATTTCATTAACGCAATATATTTGTATATATATATGTACATATATATACAAATATATGTACATATAAATGTATATACACATATATGTATGTATATATATGGTACCATGGATGCCAAAAACGAGATCAAAAATACGATGTTTGATGACGACATCTCTGGAATGAAGAAAGCCCTCCAATAAAATGGAGTCACAAGCGATGAAGAAGGGATTGAGCATGGTGTTGCAATTGCGAAGGATATCATCCAAATTGGTCCAACGCCTCCGCACAATGCGTTGATAAAAGCCGATGACTCTCCATTTTGGAACCTGGTTCAAGGGAACGACGACGGGGGAATGGGGACTCATCGATTTCAAAATCTGCGTCAATTGCGTTTGTTTGAATAACAGCGTATCACGTTGCAAGTAAATATCGACCGAGTCGATATATTGGTTCAGAGAGGAAATGACAATAGGATACAAGCCCAAGGACCCGAACGAGGGCAAGTCAATTGGGTGCAAGGGATGACGTGTGGTGTTATGGACAACATGCAACGTATCCCAAAAAAAAGCCACAAAAGAACATGCGCCGGAAACACTTGCAGCCAAATGGGGTTCAGTAAATCGGTGATATGTTGGACATGCCAGTGCGTAAACTTTTCCAAGAATAAGTGATGGAACGTAAACAACGGACTCTGATCTTGCATGACAATCCAAAATTGTACGTCCTTATCAAACGCAAGTGACGTGGGGCCATATTCAAAGTGGTAATAGAGGAATCTCATCACACGAATGAAAAACTCGCCCAGCATTGTCATGTATTTCGCTTCGAGGATCATGTGGTTCACTATTGGGTGGTATGCACATTTGGCTTCGTTGTATTCGTCCTGAGTTCGCGACTGGTTCCACGGCTCTGCTTTGAAAAACTGTCGATATACGTCGTTCGACTTGCTTACGACTGACTCAACGTCCACCAACTGTCCTAACAAATCCCAATGCTGCATTTGCAATTCAAACGTCTCCGAATCGTTGCGCACGTAAAAGTGACCGTTGTGTACACAAATGTCGTTCCAGTACGGGCAGCTCTCCATTCCATTTACACGGCTCATTCGTTGTGGCTCCAATGTCAACCAATCCTTCGATGCATAGCCTTGGCTCGCTGTTTTCGACTCCTTTTTTTGTGCATGTTCATCACTTTCATGTGCACCCACTGCTTTTCCTGCTTGTGCTCGCTCCTGACTGTGCTTGTCTTCTTTGCTCAGAACAGAGGACGAAGGAAGGCCCACCACCTCTGATATTAATAACTTTGTTTGCAACAGATTATCACTCAATATCCAACCCAACGCAAAAAAAATACAAATCAACATTAGCCAGAAGGCAGATAACAGCCCAGTTCTGTGTTGTCCATGCTCGCCAAGGATAGTCAATTTCATTGAAAACACAACTTTTGACCCTTTTATCTTCGAGCATCTTTCAAGTCCCAAAAAATTTTTTGTTTCTTACTCTTTGCACCTAGTAAATTTTTTTAACATCTTTGAATAGATTTATCCTTTGTTTTAATTTAAAATATAGTAGAAAGGATTTTGCCACCACATAGTCAATTATCATTTCAGTAAAAAAATGAACCAAAACACATTGACTTTTCTTCGTCGGCTAGCGGAACAGGTTCTAAAATTCTGAGAATGCCCCTTTTCGACTAGTTTTCGCGCATTTGAATTCAGTTGTGTGTTGAACAGCTTTTATTTCCAATTCATTATTGAGGAATTTTGAGCTTTTTTTAGGTATTTTTATTTTATGTTGATTTTGGTCTCTTACATTTTTTTTGTCCCTTCTTTTTTTAAGAAAAAAAAAAAGCAAATTCTCATAGCGACAAAACAAGTTTTTTTTTTAAAAAAAAGTAAAGGACCAGAACCCAACACAGTACATAAATGGCAGTAAGTGAAACAGCGACTCTAGAACAATTAAACTATGTAAACTACGTAATGCACGGATTTGTTCCAAGCCAAATGGCGTACCGAAAAGCCGCGACGATACAGCAAAGAAGTCCCAATAGCAGTGTATATGCAGCGACATCTCCTCACTCACGAATGGGAGGGATTGCAGGCATTCCTGGCGTGAACCCATCTCCTCGAGGGTACAACACAGCAGGGACATCACCAGTCCACGACGCGTACCCCGCTCTTTATACGACCAACGTGAACATTCCCCAAAGCAACGACGAAGACAGGCAAATGAGTATTGGATCGGACAAGCAAGCTTTGTATCCAAAGTTGCATCATAACGGCCACAACATTCACCACAAAAATAACAATAACAACTATTATCGCAATGACGTATCACCCAAGAGTGGATCAAGCGGAATGAACACGATGACCCACTCACCCCCTGCGGGTACGTATAATGATGGATTTGCAGCCATGAAATTGACCGTTGAAAGTTCCAGAAAAGGCACTGCCTCACCCACTTCTCTTGTGTCGTCCCCTCCCGTCCATTCCGCTGCAAACTTACCTCATTTAGGATTCGACCATTGCATGACCATTATCATTGTCCCCCAAAGTCCGATCCCGGAAAACGTCAAACAAATCAATGCTGGCTTGCACTGGGATTAACATGATTTTTTACAAACTTTTTTACTTCAAAAAAAAAAAAATGTATCTACTCATTGAGTTTTTGTTTGTTTTTTTTTTTTGTGTGTTTTGTTTGCGTTTTTCGTACATTTTGTCGTTTCCCTCGACAACTTGCATTCTTTTGGTCAAATGCCATCTGTACGTAAAAAAAAAAAAATTTTTTTATACGTTTTTTTTTTGTTGGGGTTTTTTTTTGGTATCTCAACAAAGTCTAACTTTTTTACACCTTTCACTTTTTTATGGTTGTGATGTTTGTTCAAGTCTTATTATCATTGTGGTTTTTTTTTTTTGTTTGTTTTGTTTTCAAATTTCGCCGTATTTTGTTTGTTTGTTTTCTTTTGTCTTTTTGTTTGTTTTAGTGTTGTATTTTGGTGCTTCTTATTTTGGTGTTTGTTTCTTACCTTTGGTGTGACCTTTGTTTTTGTCCTTGTGAGTGAATTAGAAGCAACGGAATTAAATGCAATTACAATAAACACGAAAGCACACAGAACAAAAAATCTATGTTCTTGAAATCACTCAAGGGCAACAAATGGTCACCCGTAATTTTTTTTTTTCCCATTACCGTCCTGTTCTTTTTTTTGTTTCGCCAATGGAGAGTACACTAACTCTATTGAATTTCTTTTTTGTTGTTCCTTTTTTTTTACCAGCGAAAGTGTGAGTTGTCTTGTTTTTCTATTTCTTTATTCCTTTACTTGTTTGCTGCGTTTTTACATTTTGTTAGTTGTTTTTTTTCTTTGTTTTTGGTTTAGTGATGCTTTTCATTTTTGTTTTTTTTGGAAAGATTTTTTTTTTGTTTGTTGTTTTTTGTGGCAGATGTGTATAAAAAACGTGGCAATTTTAAAACAAGAACACTCGCTTTGTTTTTTTTTTTGAGTGATGTTTCTCCTTTTTTTTTTCGCAATGCAAACGCGAATAAACTCCTTTGCCATTAGAGACATTTCAAATTTGGTTGGCCTGTCATTTGCGTTTCATTGAATTCTTGGCAAAAAGTTGAACAATTTTAAGCCTTTTAAACTGTCCAGCAGCATAATTCAAGTAGTAAAAGCTGACAAATGAGTAGTATGCTTTCATTTTCAACTTTTTCTGGCCTAAAAGATATGCCATAACCGACAGTGTTTTAAGCCTGAACATTTATCTTTGACGATATTTGAACGTAATCCTTTCAAAAATAATTGATTTCTTTTTCTTAACAGTTACAAAAGAAAGGGTAGTTTTCAAAATTGAAAAGGGGAGACGATCACACAATTCGTTTTTTAAGGAAATTGCGCCCCAGTGTCTGTCCTCTATTTCAAAGCAATGTTTTCGTCAAAAAAACGCAAACTGAATGACCTGACCACGTATTGTTTCTCT
>ASPP01008462.1:0-10905 GCA_000512085.1 Reticulomyxa filosa
TAACCAACACACAAGGCCACAAAGAGAACGTAGGTTGTGAAAATGGCTTTCTGAACTTAAAAATACAACTCCGAAACATTCTGAAAGGGAACACTTTTTACTTGTACGAAACAACCGGTGTAAAAGTAACAGAGCAACGTGAAGAGTAGGCAATTTGTAGGATTTGACATCTCCTGTGAAAAAGAACTAATTTTTTAGACTTTACTAAAATTATAAAAGATCCTAAGACCCCTGGAAATCGAAGTGGGACATCACCTTATCCTTTGTAAGAGAGGTATAATTAAACGAAAGAAAAATTAATTATTTTACTTAATCGAGAAAAGCACATAAACCAAATAATTACTCATACAAAACAAAATAAAAAACGCAATACAAGCATCCAGTGCATTACTCATTTTGGATGCAACACAATATCTCTACACGCGAGGACTTGCCTTGCATAAATTAAAACTCGGACACGGCACCATATTGACTATTAGAGACAAGCAACAAATGGTGAAGTGAAATGATTTGTTCATGCAACATGGAATCAAAAGAAAAAGAGAGTAACTGTGCCATTCTCACAAAAATCTGTTCCAAAGTGGTTTGATTCAAAGCATAGCTTACAATAGACAATTTCTGTTTGACACTTTCGAGCATTCGAAACATTTGTGCTAAGGTCATGGCCCCTTCCTTTTCAAATTCAAAGCCAAGTTCAAATGTAGCTTTATGCTGATTGGCTTCGATCAAATGGACAATGAAGTGCTTTTTTAGTTCTTCTTCTGCTCTTTGTCGAAGTAATGCTCGTTCTTCTGTCGATTCACAAGATTGGAATGTTATATCCAGCTGATAGCCTTTGCCAAATCTTGATTTCAAGTGTTGAGGAGTGCCTTTTGGAATTATTCATTGAAAAACAAACAGATAAACAGACGGTTCTGTTTACAATTTTATTTGTGTGTCTGTGTTGGCATTACCTAAACACCGCAGCTGGCCGTTCACCATAATACCTAAGCGGTGGCATAATGCCTCGCACTCTTCCATTGAATGGGTGGTCAAGATTACACATCTACCTTCCATGGTCGTGTTAATAAATGACCACATGTGACGACGCGACATAGGATCCATGCCTTTTATTTATTTGTTTGTAAATATGATACACAAGACATAAACAAAAATAGTAAATAGAGAAATGGTGCACAATACAAAGTTTGATCGTAGTAAGAGCGTTTACCAGTGCTTGGTTCATCTGTTATGACAAAAGTGCACAGCAAATACAAACCACAAATAAGCACATGTACAAATAAGCACATGCACAAATAAGCAAACAAAAAAATAAAAATAAAAACCTAAGAAAACGACGGGCGGATTTCCAATCATGGCAATGGCGGCAGATAACTTTCGTTTGTTTCCTCCACTGTAAGTTCCTGCCTTTCTGTTGCGATACTTGGTAAGAGACAGAGCGTTGAGCAAAACTTGGATTTGAGTCTCCAACTCCTTTCCTTTCAAGCCTTTGATTGTTCCATAAAATTTCAAGTGTTCGTATGCGGTGAGTAAATCAAAAATAGCATCAAATTGTGGACAATAGCCGATCAATCGCCTTGCCACGATTTGGTTTTCAATTGGAACGCCATAAATGAACGCATGACCAGAACTGGGATGTGTGTCCCCCGTCAGCATTTTCAATGTCGTTGTTTTACCGGCGCCATTTACACTATGTTTTTTTTTTTGTTTTTTTTACTTTGCTTTGGTTTGTTCAACTCTCTACAGACATTGTGTGTGTATGTATGAACGTACCCAAGGAATCCAAACACTTGTCCTTGCGGAATTCCAAACCATAGATCTTCAACAGCAATCTTGAAAGGTGCCTGTCCATCAGGAGTTTTATACACTTTTCGCAATCCACAAATGTGAACTGTGTCTCGTTCTGTTGCTCCAGGTTGTAATGTGTTTTGTTCAGTTAATTCAGCACGAATTCTTTTTTGTTCTTCTGCCACATCTACGTCCAATTCTTGTTGTGCCTTTCATTGAACATCCCAGAGAAGTACAAGTTACATCTGTTTACATTTTCCTCTTTTTTTTTGACAGAAAACTGCTTTTGGCACGTCGATAGTGAATCCCAGTTTGGTCATCAGCGATGGAAATCCCGATACGTATTCAACCAATAATAGCAATGCAAAGTACAACACAGATTCAACGGCCAAAGCAACAAAACTCTGTCCGGTGAGATCATAGGTCCAGTACGTATCATCTTGGAATGCAAAGGGTTTGAACGATATCAAAATCAAGGAATAGGCCAAACAATACATTGGAGAGGCTCGGAAGAAATACTTTAGTCTGAATTCAATACACACAATCTGCGTATATGCACAAAGTAACAAGAAAAAATGATTTTGCTCAACGTGTCATTGACTTTTCTAGTTTCATCGCTGATATTCATGAGCACAAAGGTAACAATGGACAAAACCAATCCCAACAGGATATACAAGGCTGCTAAAGACGCTTGTGCTTTGTCCGGCGAATCAAAAAGCAGAGAGAGCAAATAAGTAAATGGCAACACGGCCAACAAAAACATTATAATGGATAGAATGAAAGGAGCTTCGGCGTCGCCCAAAAACGCACTTACATTAAAGATATGGACCATTGCAACGATCAGTGCACAGGTTGGTATTGCCACCAAAAAGTCGGCTACAAATTGGCCACACCAATAACTTGCGAAAGAGACACCAGACACCATTTGTTGGTGTTTCATTTGTTGCTTTCTTTCTTGAACCACTGTTATTAAATGAAGCAATCAAATCAATTCACGGGATGTGATATACAAACACAACACAAAACACATAAATAAAAATGATGAATAAACCTGGAAAGACAATGCCAACTGGAACAAACACTAATGCAATTGTCAAAGCAATAGAAGCAGTCAAGCCACTAATACTGGCCGCAAATACCTTTTGTGAGGCTGTCGCAGGTAATGGATGGGAGGATGTTTTAATGCTAGCATCAAGTGATGGAAACAATCTTTTCAAAACCCAATTGTCGAACATGCTATTTTTATTTGTATTTTATTTGTTTACTTTTTATTTTGCTATACACTTTAATTGGAACATAAAACAAAAACATAACATAAAAAAAACCAACCTAAAAACTGTTGGGAATGAATGAACAGCAGACAGATTAAATCCAAGGGAAACTTGTAATGTCGTACGTGGCTGCGAAGCGAGTTATATTATAGCATTTTTGAAAAGGAAAAAACAAAATAAAACAAAAACGAAACGTCAAAGTAAACGCTGGTATAATGCATATACTTTGTCGAATCGCCCGATGGTCAAGTAATTGCTGCTTCCAGTTCGTCACGGTTTTATTCCATTCGATTGTGGAATTATGTACAACGAGCGTGTCATTAACAAGGTAATTCACGAATGATCCCCAATCATCTGCCATTCCGTTGTCGTACGTAATATTCCATCCATCAATGTACAATTCATTGACGGACGGAATCGGCTCAAATTTCGCATATGGAACTTTGTATGATTCTGGTGAATACCATTGGTTGACATCCAAGACTAAGTTGGGATAGTCAATGGCCAATTGCAGATTTTGTATGCCAAAATTCAAAGCGGTGAGCAGACAAGGTAAGACGATAGTAAAGAACATGGCTCTGCCATCACGCAATGCCCACCAAAGTCTCTTGTACATAATGGCCCAACAATGAGTTAGTAATACGTCCAATTCACGTTCTTTTTGTAATCGACAAGTTGGTTGTGCAAATATTTTGGATAAATCCGCTTCACCTTCGCGTCCTTCTAGTGGTTTATATTTGCCTTCCGTTATTTTTTCATTGTCATATTTTCCCTCTGAATCATCGTTCAAAGATGTCTCTTCTGTATCTTGTACTGACGTTACAGTCGTTACAGGCTGCGTTGTTGTTTGTTTGTTTGTTTTTTGTTTTAAAACACTTGCGCGAGTCGAAACAAATTGTCCTGTTTCTTTGTCCAAATCGCCTTTTTTTTTTTTTTTTTTTTGCAATCAACAATGAAAAGAACATTTCAATAAGGATTGAGACTAAAACACGGACAAGTGATACATACCAAAATCTTCGCCAATCTTCATGAACACTTCTTCTAATGTGGTTACGGACACACCATAACCGGTGATCTTTAATTCTAAACACAATTGTTTCCCCATCATCCCACATAATCACCATTTCCGTTAAAACATAAAGTGTGCACATAAATATATCCACCTTTTTTCTTCACATCCAATTCCTCAAACATTTTTGGAAATGCTGAGGTTTCGGAAAAAGGCAAGCGATAAGCAATCTAGGAATTTTTTGTTTCATGTGCAAAGTACGTCAAAACCAAAATATAACAAAGCAACAATAAAAAGTAAACTTCTCCTCCGGCGATAGAGATAAGTGAAGCACCATCAATCAATTCCATGACAATGCTGTCGATTTGATGTTTAACAGTGATGGGCTTTACACCGACTTCTAAAGATACCACAAAAGTGTAACCAACGCCAAATTTTTGCTTTAAAAACAATGAGGAGCCACAGCAACGCACCTCTCCGGTGGACATGATTGCTATCCAAACGACCAGTGTCGAATATGTTTCGTGTTCAAACAAGAAGAAGGGAGGGAAGGAATGAGGGAGAAAAAAAAAAAAAAGCGTACCAATTCGATCAGCGAGAATATCCGCTTCATCCATAAAATGCGTAGTTAAGACAATAGCTCGATTTTTCTTTTCTTTTTCAATTAGATTCCAAGTAGTTCTCCTTGATTGTGGATCCATTCCACTTGTCGGCTCATCTAAAAACACCACTTTGCTTCCACCAATCAAGGCAATACCGAGTGACAGCTTTCTCTTTTGTCCACCACTCATGTTTGGAGGAAATTCGTGTGTTTTTTCGGACAGACCAACCATCTCTAATGTTTTTTTAGCTTCTTCTGGGGCTCGGCTTCGTGGTACTCCTTTCAATTGCGCGAATAATTCCAAATGTTCTTGACAAGTCAATCGGGGCCAAAGTCTTGATCATTTGTGATATGAGATAATCAAGTGAACATGCATGCATGTGCAAATGTGTGCATAGATAGACAGAGGTAATGTAGAAACGAAACACGTCATGTTGTGGACAAACTCCCAATGTCTTTCGAATTTCTTTCATTTGCGTTTTAACATGAGTCCTGAAATATTGGCTTCTCCAGAAGAAATTTCTAACAATCCGGTTAGCATTCCAATGGTAGTGGTTTTACCAGCCCCATTATGTCCCAACAAACAAAAGACTTCTCCTTCGTAAATATCCAATGACACTCCATTGACTGCTTTAACCTCACTCTGTCCCCATACATCGCCAAACACTTTTTTCAAATCTCGCATGGAAATGGCAGGACGTTTGTTCAAATGTTCGTCTCCAACAGGTTCGTACACTTCCGAGCTCATTAAACTTGACATTCTTCGTTGAAGTAGCAATTGTGACTGTGAACTGTCTTCTGGGGATTGGGCTCCATTTCTATGCTTTGGAAACCAAAATGAGCGTGTACACAAGAAGTACCATGGCTCTCTTTGGCCATATCGACTCGGCCACACACGATCCAAATATATGGTCAATACAAAATAGATGATTATATCTAATCCCAGAATCAACATCCCATTTGCAAATCGAAAATATTCGTACTCCTTTTATTTTCCCCCATCAGTTGCATTTCTTGTGCATATCTACTTTACACATTTTTACAGACATTTAAGTATAAACATACTTGATTAATATTATCCCACTGCAGTCCGATCAATCCTGTTTCATACTGCATTATCGACGTTACCGATACCTAATATTAACATTTTTGAAATATATTCAATATGGTCATAAAACAAAAGAGAGTCACAAGATAAAAGAGGACAAAACAGTTAAACAAGCTGGTGCTAATAAACACAATGCATTCTTTTGAGATTCTTTGGTCATTGCCGTTCCTGCCAATCCGCCCCTTTTTTTTTTAAAAAAAAAGAAGCCATGAACAAAAAAAGTATGTATCAGTGTGTGTATGTCATTATTTGCAAGGGAATGCAACATACATGACACCAAAGGTCAATAAGACATTGCAAAAAGTCGTGGCTGTAATTAAAACATAATACAATTCAGTAATAAACTGTGGTTGGACAAAAGGAGAAAAAAAAAAACAATACCAGTTCTTGGACTATCGAATATTGTGGATACCATTGTACCAAATGTCATGACTGACAGCCCAAATAGATACAGCCATAGAAAAATAACACTTGGAGCG
This sequence comes from Reticulomyxa filosa, assembly GCA_000512085.1. NCBI lineage: Eukaryota > Foraminifera > Reticulomyxidae > Reticulomyxa > Reticulomyxa filosa. The sequence continues at coordinate 6,257 of ASPP01008462.1, forward strand.
GAATATTTGAATACCTTTTTTTTTTTTTTTAATGTGCCCGTGCACTACCCCTTTTCAATCGTTCAAAAAAAAAAATCACAATAAAAGGAGTCCACGTTCACACCTGTCCAACAATTCCGGCCGCCCAACAGAACGTGATAATAAGAGTAAACTCGAACCATAGCCAAATGTACCAAGCTGCGCATGTTCACAGAGCAGTCGAATGCTTGCGTTAGAATGCAAGATAAAAAAAACAAAAAAAAGGACCTGTCCAGTACGTAGTAACCGTAGCACCCATCATTTTCATTCCTTCTTTGGTTTTGAACGACTTTTCATCGACTAATTGAGAAGCCACTTGGTTGAATGGATAAACAAATCCGAATATAATAAACCAACAAAAGGCAAAGCCGATATTGTCCCAATAGTTGTCAGATTTAAAGGAGGCCGTTGGAAATATCTGGTATCCTTTCGTTAGACCTTTTGTGTATTCGAATACTTCAGAAGATGATACGTTAGCATATTGTGATACGTATTTTGTTATTGCGGTATCAACAAATACTTGTAGTTCCACGAATCCTGCATCATAATATTCCTTATTATGTATGTATGTATGTATAAATGTGCGTATGTTTTCAAATGATTCTATTGTTTCTCTCTTCCACACACAAAAACAAAGAGAATCTAAACTTGTGCATAATCATCCCACAGTTGATTCATATCATGTTGAAATTGATCGACATTATATTGAGACAAAGTCCCAGGGACTTTGGAACTGTTACAACGAATCTCATAAGTCCACTGTGTTCCGTCGTCGCTTATGTCAGAAAACACGATCGCAATTCCAACTGGTCGCTTGTCCGTTGTATTGCATGTTACATTCCACGTCTTTCCATAATCATCCGATGTGCAATAGTCATTCAACGCATCGCTATCATTAAAATACTTTATTAATAAGCCTTTATTTGTGTTGTTATTTTCATTTGTGTTTGTCTCGTGTGATTAAAAAAACACGAAACAAACCTTCGGTCCATGGAAGAGCCTTTGCTTGATCGGAACAATTACCATATATATTCAGAATGCCTGATGTCGTCCAATCCTCTTTCATTATGTCCACTAGACTTTGAACCTTTGGATTAAATTGTGGATTCGGGACGATGGCGAGGTAGCCAGGGGGCCAACTGTTTCACACACACGACCTTGTCACCAGTCACATACACAATACACACACAGACGCACAAAACGTGGAGTTGTCACTGTTGCACAACATCTTATCGACAAAGTCGTACGACATTGTGTAAGGATCGATATAACCCGGGTTGTCGAAACCATTTCCAGTTTTGTCACCTTTGCTCGTTACAGTTGCTGGGATTCGTATTAATCCCAATATAATAAAAAACACTGCAGGAAATAATATTTTGCACAACCACCATTTCAATCGACGACGGCATTGCATCATATAATTTTTCCACACCAATAACATTGTCATTTTCCAAAAACTCATCTCCATATTCTCAATCGTGCTACCCTCACCTGCCCCATTGCTGCTCGTTATTTCTTGGCTTTCTTCTGTCCTCTCGCCCACCTTCATCATCACATTCTTTTTTTTTAAAAGGAAAACAAACACAGGAGGGCTGCTAGCAAACTAACCAAGGCTACACCAAAGTTAACACTTGTCAATAAAGGATCCTTTTTGTCTGCCATTATTTCAAGTGATTTGGATTATGTGACTCTTGATAAATAAATACAAATACGCAAGGGGAGAATTTTTTAATTACTAGAACAACAAACAATTACAAATCCAATTTTATGTATTTATAAGTACAGCTTGACACTGAAATGAAAATAAAAATAAACAAAAGAATAATACTGTGAAAATTCGTCTATTAAATAGATACTTGATTTTCCAACATTTCATTTTTTGGTAATTGTGCTAAGTGGTGCCAGCACAGAAAGCGAAAAATAAAAGTTACGTTCACTTTAAGTATTATAAAATTAATAAAGGATTATAAATAAACATGTAGTAAGTGTGCAGAGGCGGCACTAAATGTAATACGAAAGTTGTCACTAAATAAATATCAAAAAAGAAAAGAAAAGTATTGAAATAAAAAAATAGCAAACACTGACAAGGCTAAGAAAACAGAAAAATTAAAGAAGAGTAAAGGTTGTTTGTTGAAGGAAAGGGTTCCCTCGTTCCGAGTGGAACTTCTCATGTAATTAATAGGATCTACAAACAAACAATTAAACAAGTAAGATAATTGAGTTGTGGGACATCTAATGATAGTATTGGTGCACTAACTGTAATACGAAAGGTGTTTACTTAGAAGAGAATCGGAGTTTTGTAAAACGAAAGTAATTTAAATATAAAACAAGAAACAAAAGAAAGTAAGAAAGTAAAAGTAAGTTGTTGAGGAAGTTTAACCTACTGAAGATTCCTCTGTTTCCTTGACGTTCAGATACTTATAATAGGGACTTGCCCTACATAGTCATGAGAGTTTGAAAAGGAACAATAACAGTGGTTTACCCTACTACATGCTCCAAAAAGAAAAAATGAAAAGAGCAACAACTCTTTTAGAAAAAGCAAACATACAACCAAATAACAAAGTGCAAGTAAAGATGTATGTCCTTAACTTAGATTTAAAGATTGTTGGAGTAATTAACATTGTTAAACATTTTTAAACTTTACCTGGACAGTGACTATTACCAATCAAAGTAATTATTATAAAAATAAGAAAATAATACAAAACACTTACAGTTATTCAAATAAGATTTAATGATATCGCTTTTTTGCGTTTTATACTGATTTTTTGTTCCATGAATACACGTATGGAAATTGCAACAGAAAATAATGTAGCAAAATAAATACAAACCAAAGTAGACAAGAAAAGTGAAGCGAGCAAGTTTAGAAAAGGATTCCCAAGGTTCTTGGGCTTGATGCCAGTCGGCAGGCTTTATCACACATAATCGATTGTAGTCCAAATTTGTAATTAATTGTTCTCCTTAATGCAGAAAATAGCTTGTGATCGCTTACGTAAAAAATGTTTGCGAGTCCCTGTCTGTTGAGTACTAAGAATGAAAAAATGGCGGAATAAATTGACGTCAAATAGAGGATGTTTGCTTAAGTGAGCGCTAGTAAAACAAAATAAAAGCAGAGAACGCTCGAAAATGAAAAATAACACTAAAGAGAGCGACAATGAAGGAGTTTGGATAACAGTATCAGGAGAAGCAAGTGAACGATCAACTGAAAAAGATAACTTATTGCACAAAAATCCATTTTTGAAAACGGAGAAAGAATGTAAAAATTAGCACTTGATATCACAACAAACTTGTTGAAACCTTGGAGTGTGGTTACTCACTTTTGAAGTCTTTAAATGTATTCTCTGAATTCTATTTCAAATAACAGCAAAAGACGCCTGTGAACAGAATGGCGAGCAAGAAAAACAAAACGCAAGACTGCAAGATTTCCTTCATGCAATAATTAAACCACCGTCCGAAAACAGATCGCATACAGACTCCATCTTATCACTTTCGATCACACACCGAAATCGTCCGCAGCTGCAAGAGCTGACGCACGAGTACGAAGACTTTTGCAAAACGTATCAGACCAAACAAACCGGAATTGATCACACAAGAACACATTTGACATTTCAGTTGTTTGACGAATTGATCAGAGAATGCGCGATTGATTGTAGTGAACGAGGATTGATGATGGTGAGAGTCAGAGATGAGGCCAAAATGACATTGGACGCATATCAAATGTTGTTGCTAACTGCAAACACGTAAGCAAATCCACAAATTTACCCTTTTTTTTTTGCTCAGTTTTGTCTGCTTTAATCGATTGATTGAACAGATTTTCATTGAATAAAGGCACGTTCACTACGAAGAGCGATCATTCTCTCCGCAGCTTGGCTGAACAGAACCAAAGATTGCTCAATGCCACTGAAAAAAAAAGAGCATTGCAGTCTCAAATTTTGCATTACAAGGTAAAGTGCTGATTCAACAAAAAAATACTGTGTGCATACACGCATACGCAAATTAATATAATATAAAAAAGAATTTGATGGCAAATACTGAAAAAACAATGGAAATGCTACGGAACTCGCACAAACAAACTTTGTTAAATCATGAAAAATCATTACGAGTTTTGATTTTCTATTTTCTCGACATAACCGTGCTGTTCTCACAAAAAAAAACAAAAACAAAAACAAAGAAAGCTGAAGAACAATTGCAGGCGCTGCTCGAAGCTGTAAAAGTGCAAGGAGGGTCATTACTTCGCAAAAAGACTGCCCATAATGCCAGTCGTGGAACTTCTGGGTCCACTCGCACACGAAAACATGCCACAAGAACGAGCATTTTCAATGGGGTTTATACCTCCTCCAACTGAGCACTTTTTTCTTTTTCAATCTGGTCTAAATGAAAACAAAACTCATAGCAAACTTGTTTTATTTAAATTGGGATAATTTTATGTTTACCGTTCAATTCGATAATAACAAGCAAAATTTTTCATTACTATTCAAAGTTAATCTTTTTACTCGGACAAAGTAGATCCCAGACAAAAACGTTTTGTGAAACAAGGGGTTTAACAAATTCGTGCGTTTCAGATTGTTAGCAGACATTTGTATTAGACTTATTTTCACAACCTACGTTCTCTTTGTGGCCTTGTGTGTTGGTTA
>ASPP01008495.1:0-12417 GCA_000512085.1 Reticulomyxa filosa
TTTTTTTTTTTTTTTTTTTTTCTTCACGAAAATGATAATGTATGTGTATGTGAATAAAATTCTACAGGTCTCATGCATTGGTCCGAATACTTTCAAACCAACAAACTGCAGACACGGTGAAACAATTTTTATTAAGGAAATGCTATGAAATTGCCTTGCATTCCTTGGCCGTCTTTCATCCCTTGTCCAATGGGAATACCTACCATGGTCGAGTCATACTCGAAGTCTTGCTATCATTTTGGCACAAATCACTACTTTCCAAACTGGCCAATGAAAAAAACTTGCAACGTTAATTCTATCCCCTCATTTTTGCAATGTCAAGTTTTTTTGTTTTGTTTTTTTTTAAAGAAAAATTGTCTCTTCCACTTTTTGATCATTATCCCCCTCTTTTTTTTTTTTATCAAAGTATGGAATGCATTCACAATGACAAAACAAAAAATAAATACAGAATTGGTAAAGAACGCCTTATTTCGCAACTTGCATCAAGGAAATATGAATGGCTTCTTTATCGATTTGATATGTTTTAGACCGAATGAAAAAGCTGAGCAATTGAAACCAATCAAAGTTAAGTTGTTGTTTTTTTTTTTTTTTTTTGAAAGAGGGGGAACAAATAAATAAAAAACTCATTTTCTCCGATAGTTCACACCAAGCACATGCATCAAAAAAAAAAAAAAAGGAGAAATTATTGACAGAATTTCGAGAGTGGCATTTTTTGGAATATTTGTTGGATGTTTCATCCTCCCCAAAACATGGGGATGACGTGGCAACGAAATATGCGACGTTTTTCATTGACTTGGTGGCGCGGTCCGCGTCGACCGATGAGACGATAGTACTGTTCCGTGGACACGAGCACTTGATCGTGGACTCGATGATAAAAGCACTGTTGAACGTGGAAGACACAAGAACGCTGTGGCATCAAGTAATGTGCGGACAGACGTTGATTCAATTTCTGGATATCACATCACGTCCGACCATCATTAATCCTGCTCAAATCGTCGCAGAAATGATGCGAGTCGCACCACCAGAACCTTCACCAAACGTATTGCATCAATTATTTAATGTAATGGCTATTCTTTTTTTTTGCTTGTTTATTTGTTTATTTGTTTTATATATGTAATACACATATATGTGTATGTATGTATACGTATATGTACATAAATTGATTGGTTAAGTGTATTCATTTGTACAGATATTCATTTCAATGTATTCTTCTCTCACTTGTATTTATATCTTCTATTTTCTCTTCTCTTTGTCCAACGGACGTATTAAAAAAAAAGGAGAAACAAACCTTGTGGTTACGATTTACCTTGGGAGGGGTGCATTAGAAATCTTTAAAGCGATTGCATACGTATATCCCACAACTTTGTGAAGCTATCATCCATCCATCAAAACGGTTAATATTTGTGTTGTCTGTGAATAACATTGTTTCAACTTTTTTTTATTGCATTAACTTGGCCATTCGTTTGTTTGTTTGTTTTTATTTGTTATGGAATATCCCCCCTCCAAAAAAAAAAAAAAAAAAAAAAGAATTGGAGCCAGTACCGTTGGCAGGAGGAGTTATTAAAGAGCCTCTTGGACAAGTACGGTTGAATTGCTTGGAATTGCTGACAGTGTCCGCAGATTTTGCACAGTTCAAATGTGGAAAAGTGCTGGCGCTTTTGCAGAACGACTTTTGGAAAGCAATATTAGATATGGCTTTTGTGCATCACGAAAACAACCTGTTTTTATGCCACTTCCGCAGATTGATACACTTGTGCATGATTTTCAGACGAAGGCTTTTAAAGTACTTGTTTGTTGAATGCAACATGCTCGATCGTCTTATCGACTTTTACAATAGTAACATGCGACGAAGCAGTTAAGACCAAGTTTCAAACCATACTTTTAATCCAAAAAAAAAAATAAATAATAATAACAATAACTTGCAAATTGACAAGTCCCATTGTAATGTTGAGGATTACATATGTCTTGTGTAACGAATCTTAGGCTTGCACGGATATATATTGCAAATGACCTGGGATATATTCCATCACGATCAAAGAGATTCAGAGGAGGACGTGCTGCAAGAGAAAAAAGATGAAACAAATGACGAAGGGAACGAATCGGAAGCTGAATCAACTTCGTCCGTAATCATCAATGCAGAGACTGATGAAGAGGCAGCCGCTGATGAAGACAATGATCCAAATTCCAATGACGCTGAAAGTTCGGAAAAGACAAAGGATGGCGGAAATGACGACGACAATAAAAGCGAGAATTTTGCTGAAAATGCTGATGGTGTCGTTTTGACTGCCAACTTTAGCAAAGATGCAGAGGACCAATGGAGTATTGTTGAATACTTTGAAAAACATCCCAAATGGTCTGCGTTTAAGCAAATTTTGGCCAATGAAATAGAGACACAGGCAGGTGGTGGTGCACCTCTTCCAACGCTTACGCAAGAGAATTCAGGAAATGTATCGCAACTCACTGCATTGTTGGATAGCTATTCAGACGCTGCTGGTGATTCAGAACACGCTCGAAACCCTGAAGAAGAGCATTCTTCTGATTCGGACGTATGCTTTGTTTTTTGATTGTCCTATATCTTTATTTTGTTCTAGTGTTATTAAGAAAAACGCCTTCAAAAAAACTTTGTGAATGGATGTACATCCCAAAATAGGACGGTGAAGATTAGCTTAAAAGGAGTGTATCGCTGCTAACACATGTTTTTCTTTGGGTACATATGTGAATGTGGGGCTTTATCTTTGTTGGATTGGTTAGTTTGTGTTATGTTAGTTTGTTGGATTTTTTTTTCCTTCCAGCTGTTATGTGACAGTGAGTGGTTGCACACATTCCTCGGTAACTTTTTGTTTTGTTTATTAAGAAATGTGTTTAGTTCACTTCCAATTGAGAAGGCTGTCCTTACATGGAAGACCAGAGCGTTATAAATTCTGCTTTGTTAATGAAGTGAAAAATATTTCGTGGTGTATTGTCAGTATATTCTAAAGCATAAAAACTCAAAGGCACAATTTAGAAAAATTAAGTACTCACAAAAAGATAGTGTGTTTGATTTAAAAAATACCAAAAATTGAAAAATTACTTTTTATTATATTGTTTCAACATGTAGGGACCGTTTGGCCATGAAAATTGCACTTCACGTTTTTTCTTTTGAATATCTCTATCATCTCAAAATAACGAAAAAATTGCTGTTAAGAAATATTTTCTTTGTGCTCGTCACAAAGTTAATTTTGTTTAAAAAAAAAATGCAAGTTGAAGTATTCCAAATCTCGCACTATACAAAATGTCAAATTTTGTTTGAAGTTCCTCTTTGTCCATGGATTATGTTACAACAAACTGTGACCCTTTTTTAAAAAAACACGGCAAAATCAACAAAGCAAAACAAAACAAGCAGAACATAAAAAAGGCACAAAATATACAAAGAGGATGAGAACTATTAAGAATTGTTCTCTCTTATTGTCCATATTTAATTTTGGATTGTTTGATTAAGGACCGGAAGGTTTTTCTTCTAATTGAGTTAAATCTCCTAATGGAACTTGTGGTAATTGTGTAACATCAATAAAATCTTTAGTAGGATCAAAAGCAAATTCAGAAACTTCTTCACCATCTTTTTTAGGAGGTTCATCATCATCTTTATCAATACGTGCACCTAAAACTAAAATATTTTCAATTAATCTTTGTCTTTCTATACCTTGAGTAACCTCTATTGGTGTATCTGGAATAGCCCATTTTTCAGCAGCAACAAGTAAGCCTAATAAAATGGAAATAAAAGTAAAAAAGACCCATTTAAAAGTTGGATCAGTATTATTAAGTAATACAGGAACAAGTCTAGTACGCCATGTAATTAAAGCAACATTAGTTCCAACAGCAACAATACTAAAAAATCCTAAAACACCATTCCAAGCACCTAAACCATAAGAACCATTAGGATGTGGACGTTGTGATTCTCTTATAATTTTATAACCATCAACTCTCAATTCAATAATATTATTAATTAATGCTAATAATGGAGTAATAGGTAATGCAATAACAAACATAGTAATATAACCAAATTGAACAACCATTTCACTCATATCATCAATAGTATTTCTATTTTCAGCTAATGACATTTGTCTTTCAGCTTCAGATTTATCTTTTAAAGCTTCACCACGTTGTTGAGCATTTCTTTCATCTCTTTTTGCTGCTAATTTTCCTTTAAAAAAAGGAATAAATACTTCTAAAAAGTTTTGTATTACAATAGCAGTAACAAATAAAGAAGCTAATTGTAATCGTAAATCAGATAATACTTGTGAATTTATTTGATTTTCAACATGTGTTTTAGTACAAAAACTTCCAGATGAATAACAACAAGAATAATCTAATTCAGTAGTACTACATGATGGAATATTAGTATCAGAATCTTTACATTCGCCACAAATGGTAGAATAATGTTGAACATAATATGCAGTTCTATAAAAATATATTATATACATATATTTTATTTATATATTATATAAATAAAATATATTACATATTACATATTACATATTACATATCACATACATACCCTTTTACATATGGTCGAATAAATGTCAAATAAAATAATGAAGAAAATGAGTTAAAAAATTTAAAAATAAAAGATTTAGAAATTAAAGCATCTTGAAAATCTTGTTCTGTTCTATGATTTTCCCATTTATTACCATAAATAGATACAAATTGATATACATAATCAAAAAAAGATATCATAGCACCATTTGTAATACCTAATCCAATTTTTAAACCTAAATCTTCTGGATTAGCATCACGAAGTAATAATACATAAATAGCTGAAACTACACAACCTGCCATCCATACACCTAATCCTGAAAATACAAAAGATCCTTTAATTAAACGATAAATAAATGAATAATCTTCAATCCATAAACCAGATACACGATCATGTTGCCATTCACCTTTAAATTCTGGTCTTGCTACTGCTTTTGTTTCAAATTTTGTCATTCCCCATAATAATCTATATCTACTTTCTTGTCTAATCCAAAAATCAACAAATGCAACACACCAAAATATAATAAATAATGCCATTACAAATAATCCTGGTACATCTACTTGTCCATATCCTAATTGAGCAATAAAAAATATTACTCCAATTATAGTTGGCCATATTAACCATCTTAAATAAAACATCATAAATCCATAATAAAATGCTGTTGGTTCACCAAAATAATTTTTAATTTCTTCAAGTGGAACTGTCATACAATTACGAATTTCTCGATTTTTAATCCATTTTTCTTCTAATGAATCTAATTGTTTAGAATCATGTAATGGAAAACATGCAACTAATGGATGTTTAGCACTTGTAATATGTGCTTGAATTTCAATTTCAGCACCACCTTTTATTATTATTAATAAATATTTATTATTATTATTATTATTATTATTATTATTTAAATTTTATAAAACATACCTTCTCCTTTATCTTCTATCATTGTTTCATAAATGATACGAAGACGAGTTTTTTCATCAAAAAACGTTTTTGGACTGTTTGAATCATCAGGAAGACGAGGATATTGACGATAAATTGATTTTTCTGCTCTTGGATTGTATTGACAATACATAGCATGCCAATTTTCCAAAGGTAATGTACATTTTGCTGGATCATCTTGTTCATCCTTTTTTTTATAATTAAAATTTTTTTTTTTTTTTTTTTATAAAATAAAATTTTTTTTTTACTTAACAAGACGAGTACGAAGTGCCAAAGGGAATTCTCTACGACGGCCTTCTCTACAAGCAGCAACAGGTTCAATTTCTAAATCAGTGTCTCTATGATCTGCCCATCTTTTAATGTTATCTTCTGTCATTCCGACAAGCATAAAGATAAATTTTTCATCTTCTGATCTGTATGACCGCCGATTTCCCCCCCCCAAATTTGAATGCACACATACATATAAAGAATTTTTTTGTAAAAAAAAAATAAATTAAAAAAGGGGCTATTTACGGTAAATTTTTTTTTTTAAATTGTATACGTAAAATTCTTTTCCTTTTTGCGAAACTTAAAAAGTCTTGTTGATAAAAATGCACCTTCCAGCTCTCTTTGTGTTTGCAATATAATTTGCAAAAAATATTTTCGTTCAGTCATTCCATTTTCCCATTCACTTTCATATCCTGAATTTAAAGGTCGGTTTGCTTTTTCTTTATTTTTTGGTTTTATCATTTTATCTTGTTCTCCTGTTCGAAATGCTAACACGTAGTCCCAAGTCAATGGATTACCTTTAACCATTTTTGCGTTTCGTAAATCTTTCTATTTTTTTATTATTATTCATCATTATGTTATTTTTCGTCTAATTTAAAAAAAAAAAAAACAGTTCTTACCTCTATTTTCTCAATTTCTTCTAATGGAACGTTAAATACTTTCGATAACACGTCTGGTGGTATACTTACGTTTTGGGCCATTAAGTCTTTCACAAATCGTTCTCCTTTATTGCCACTTGCGTTGTGGTCTCCCCCAAAATCTTCTGCCATTCCTTCTTCTTTTTTTCCTTTCTTCTCTTTTTGTGTTGTTTGGAAAAGTTACGCTGTCAACTAACTCACAAAATCGATGATTTAGTGCAGGTTTTCGTTAAAGAAGTTTGTCTTTTTTTTACGTAGTTTGTAACTTTTTTTTAAAACCCTTCCGGACGTGTTTTTGCACGTTGTTCGAAAATCAACTGAGCCAGGTTATTTTGCCTCATTAGATCGGACCAAAAACCAACCGACATGTTTGGTCTATATTGTATAAAGAGATGTCAAACACTGAAGATTTTTTGGATCGGATAAACGTTATCGGTTAAGATATACGTGGATACGATTGCTCAAAAATTATGATGTTAACGATCCAAAGAACTCGGTTATAACGTTTGACTATCACAATAGGAGCACCACAAAACCGTACGAAGATACTAAGAAGTTTAATTTATGAAGTTACTGTCATAAAAACAATTCAATTTATTGCCTTTTTGTTTTGAGGCGAAGCTGATTTGTTGACTAACTTTGAAAATTGGCAGATCAAACTGTCACCAAGCTCAACCAATCCAAATTAACGAAACTCTTCAGAGACCGTCAAAAAATGAAGTGAATTTGAAAATCACCAAACAAAACAAAAACGGCAAACAAACAAAAAACGGCAATGTGTCTCATTCAAAAACGAAAAATTTCAATGTTTGCATTTTTAGCTGTAAATATCATCATCGTCTTCATTGTCTTGTAATGACGGTTGTGCAGACGGTTGCGAGGGTGGAATATTGGATGGACCACGAGGAGCGCTACTTCCACCACCACCACCACCGCTCACAGGAGGACGAGGTTGCGATGGGCCATCAATAATGCCTGCCTCACGGTCAAATTGTACTTTCATTTCCAAGTATTTTTGATATTCGGACGGGGAGACAGATCTCTTTGATTCCTTCAAAGAGGCTGTTAACATTTCCATCGTGATCATCGGAACTTCGTCTTCCGTTGTTGTTTCTTCTTCCTCTTCTGTATATGTGGTGCCTGATTCTTCCGCCAATTTCATTTTGGCTTCTTTGTCTTTCAGTTTTTGCACTTGTTTTGCAATTGTTCTGCGAATGGCCAATTTAGCAGCAACTTTAGCAATACCATGCAAATCAGCTCCAGAATATCCGTGAGTTTGCTCAGCCAAATATTCAAAATCGACATCAGGAGCAATTGGCGATTTCCTCAAGCAAGCTTTTAAGATTGACACTCGACCTGGAAAATCAGGTAAATCAATGAAAATCATTTGATCCAAACGTCCTGGTCGTTTAATTGCAGGATCTATGATATCAGGACGGTTGGTAGCTCCAATGAAAAATATTTGTTTGGTTGGGTTAATTCCGTCCATTTCCGTCAACAATTGGTTCATGACACGGTCTCCTGCGCCACCACCATCACCATGAGAGCCTCCACGGGCGCGAGCAATGCTATCCAACTCATCAAAGAATAAGATGCAAGGTGAAGCATTCCTTGCCTTGTCAAACACGTCACGGACGTTGGCCTCTGACTCACCGAACCACATTGTCAATAACTCGGGACCTTTGATACTAATAAAGTTAGCAGCACATTCACTTGCGATTGCTTTGGCCAACAATGTCTTACCGCAACCAGGAGGTCCCCACAATAAGCATCCACGGGATGGTTGTTGCCCATATTTTGCAAAAATTTCTGGATATTCGATGGGATATTGTACCATTTCAATCATATTCTTTTTGGTTTGTTCCAATCCACCAATATCTTCCCATTTAACATCAGGAACTTGAACTGTTGTTTCACGGATTGACGAGGGAGATATCAGTTTCATTGCCTCGTCAAAGTGGTATTGTTGAACTGACATTGCGTCCAATATTTCTGCATCAATTTTTTCATCTGTTCACCCAATTACAGTAAATGCGCAAGCATTTTTTTTATGTAAATGGTTTCGTTGATGTATAAAAAAACAACTTACCTTCAATATCAATGAAATCGAGTTGCTCTCGGATGCAGTTCAATGCTGCTTCTGTGCACAATTGTGCCAAATCGGCTCCGACAAACCCATGAGTGGCATCGGCAATGGATTCCAAGTCAACATCGTCGGCCAATTTCATATTTCTTGTGTGAATGTGCAAAATTTCCAAACGTCCAGTTGCGTCTGGTACTCCCATTTCGATTTCACGATCAAATCGTCCAAATCTTCGCAATGCAGGGTCAATGGTGTTCACACGGTTGGTTGCACCAATGACAACCACTTGGCCACGGCCTTTCAACCCGTCCATCAGGGTTAACAACATACTGACAATACGTCTTTCCAACTCTCCGTTGGTTTTGTCTCTTTTAGGGGCAATACTGTCAATTTCATCGATGAAAATGATCGCAGGAGCATTTTTTTCTGCTTCTTCGAACGCTCTTCTCAAGTTTGCTTCACTGTCACCAGCCATCTTTGACATAATTTCAGGCCCTATCAACATATCATTTACACAATTGTTTATTACATGATTATTTTTGGATAGGGAAAAAATTTCTTTTAAATTGTGCATGTAACAAACGAACAAAACAAACGCATAACACACCATTGATCAAAAAGAAAAATGCTCCGGTTTCATTCGCCACAGCTTTGGCTAACAAAGTTTTACCCGTTCCCGGAGGACCATGCAAAAGAACACCACGAGGAGGTTTCACTCCCAAGTTACGGAATATTTGTGGGTGTCTTAAAGGTAATTCAATCATTTCACGCATCATCATTAAGGCCTTGCCGCATCCTACAGTCAAAACCAAACAAAGCAAGAATTAGGAATGCATAAAAGGGAGAGGAGGGGAGAAAAAAAACATAATTAAAATAGAAATACAACTTCAAAATTTCTCTCCTCTTATAAATTTGTTTCATGTTACCTCCAATGTCATCGTATCCAACTTCATCTTTGCCTTCCTCCTCTTCACGTTTGATTGGCTCTCCATCGCAGTGGATCAGTGTCTCAGGTGCCACAATGCACACATCTTCATCGGGAGAGTCTTTCACTTCAACTTCGACAACCTATTCACAAGAAAATTTTCGAGGATTGATCTCTTCTTCTTCTTTCAAAGGTAACAAAAAAAAGTTTTTTTTCCGACTAGTTATAAATTCGGACAACGTCAGCCGCAAAATCGAAATTTGGTAAAATTAAAACAATAAAAAAAAAGGGGGGTATGTTAGTGTAAGGGAAAAAAATGCCTCTTGCAGTAATGGCACATTTCTTTTGTTTTGTTCAGTCTTGTGTATGCTTTTAAATAATAACTTTAAATTCTACTGGTCGAAATCCGCCTCTGACCAAGAAGTAATCCCCTTTTTTCACAGGGCGATAGCTGTCTTGGAAGTAAGGTTTTAAGTAAGTCTCAAACAAATCACCAGTAATGCCTTCGACACTATCTTCAAAGGGCAACACGTGAATACGATGTCCATATTTCACTTCTCCGGCGCTGTGCAAAGACACCACATCGCCTAATTTTACTCGCAAGTTTTTACGAACGACTCGGTTCATGCGAATTTTCCCATCATCCGTTTTTTCATTTGCTAAGGCTATGCAGACCGTTTCGTGTCTTTTTTTGCCTTTTATCAATACACTGTCTCCTCGAAATAATTGAAGCTCTTTTTAGTAAGTATAGGATTACGTACAATCAAAAACAAGTTTTTTTTTTTTTCGCAAATAACCATTTTTTTTTTGAAATAAAAATAGCTGCAAACATACCTTCCATTTTGGCAGGTGATATCAACACACATGAGTTGTCACCATCTCCTTGGATCACCTCGCCCGTTTCATCAACAATCAAACGGTTCGGTGATCTCTTTTTTTTTCTTCTCGGTATCTTCTTGATCATTTTTGTCGGCGTCTTTTCCAAGCAAAGGGGTTTTTGACGTTTCATCAACGTCCATCTTATCTTTGTCAGGTTTCATTTTTTTCCCCTCACACCAAAAATTATGTCAGCAAATTACCAACAAAAATATCTAAAACTCAACAGTTCTTTGAACTTTCAAAAATTGAAGAGATTCGTTTTTTTTTTTGGTGAACCTACCGACACCTTCAAGTTATTTGGACAACACTGAACCTTGTCTACAGCCCCAAATGATGCTTCTGAAAAAAGTTGGCCACTTTTACAGCTTCTTTAAGAGTTTTTGATACTCTAAATTGGAATATTGATATCTTGCAGTCTTACATTTGTTTTCTCGTCTTTGTGTTTTTCAAGATTTTGTTGTTCTAAAATAGAAACAACTAAAAAAAACAAGGGTAGCAAAAGTTAAATTGTAGGGCCATTTACCCTTGGAAAAAGTTTGTTGCGCACATAAATAGTGTGAGTGGAACATTGGTATCGATAACACCTAAAACAACTTGTATAATCCAATGTCATATGTCAAGTGTTTCACAGAGATGATAGTGGGTTGAACGCAACAACACTGGGAAAAAACAAAAAAAAAACAGTAGAGCAAGAAGAATTAAGGAGTATATTTGGAGCAATATCTGATCAGTGAATAAAAATGTCTCACTCTCAAACTCAAACCTCACCGAGCACTCGACATCACACATTAGAGCGTGACCCCAAAAGCGAGCACAATGACAATAGAGACGGGGACAAGAAAGTAGTGTTAAGTTGACGAAGGAATTTTTATTTTATTTTTTTTTTTTTTTTTTTCATAATTTCCATAAATTTGTATAGTTTAAAAAAAAAAAAAAAAAAAATTGAATAAAGGAATGAACAAGGGAATGAAAATAAAATAAGCAATGGGACAACAAAAAAAGAGAAGAAACAAAGCAACGAGAATGCAAATATCAATAACAAGAAAAATCCCAAAATGCCAGAAAAGGATAAAAAGAGTGGTGCAGGGATGGCAATGACAAACTTGAAGTGGAACAATGTGGTGACTCCTAATGGTTATGAGCTCTCTGAAAAGGAGGTGGTGCGAGTGATAATGCAATGTCTCCATGACTTGGGATACAATGAATCGGCGGAATGTCTGTCGCAAGAATCGGGACTGTGTTATTCAGTTTTGTGGCAATGTTTTTAAAAAGTGCGGTAAGATGTTGGAGGATAAAGACAGATATAAATAAATAAAAAATGGACAATTGCAACAACAACAACAAAAAAAAAAAAGGAAATCGATGAACATAACAACAACAACAACAACCCATTGAAACACATGGAAATAGCTGTGGCCAATGGAAAGTGGGACGAGCTGTTGGAATGGTTGGATACTTTTTCGACGATGGATGCAATGTGTGTGGGCTATGAATACTCCCCTTCTCCTCATGGCCTTCATCATCGTTCTATCGTCCTTTTGTCGCCTGTGTATTTAATCTATGCACGCATTCTTATTTTGGAACAACAGTTTGTTTATTTACTTATTGGTTTATTTTTGATTGGGTGCATATGTAAACTCCTTATCACATACACACATACAAAAATTACATATACATATACATATATATACATATATATATATATGTATATATCTCCTTCTCTCTCTCTCTCTCTTTCTCCAAAAGATGTCTAGAACACGTATACAACGACCAATCAATTTTGGCCATGAAGATCCTACAACAAAAACTGTCTCCTTTTGTCAATGAAATGAATGAGAGTTGGAATCGCAATGGCGACAATGGCGGTCCCACTTCAAAGGGAACCCGCCTGCCTCGAGATGGACACAAGGAATCCGAGGACGACAAGGAAGACTATCGGAACAGTCATTTCGGAACCAATAGTAGTAGTGGTGTCGATGAAGCGTTGCCATTCTATCCGATGTGGAGACTATCGAAACTGACAAAGCTGATATTGTCGGCCAATGGAAAAGAGGCTCGTCGTCAAATGAAACAATTGAATTGGCTAGGAATTCGACACTCACGCAAGTGTCTACTCCAAGCACTTTGGCCGTTGTTCATCACCAATGCTTGTGGTGTTGATGACGATATCATTCCC
>ASPP01008503.1:0-13110 GCA_000512085.1 Reticulomyxa filosa
TTTTATTTAATATATATATATATATATATATGTATATATATATATATATATTATTATATTAATTACAAAAAAAAAAAGACACATATCTTGTTTGAAACAAACATAACCTCATCCAGATAATCACCAATAACGAGGATGGACTAGATGTTATTCCACAGGTCATCGAAACCAAGAATAACAGTCCGTTGCAACAGCATCAACTGCTGGACATGCCAATGGCATTGACAACCTCGTTAGTATCGTTAGAGGATGATATAGCCATGAAAGAAGCGCGAAAGATCGCTTATGAAGAAACTACCGTGTGCAAAGTCGAAACCGAACCTAACCACGTTTGTATGTCGGACAAGGACTACGTCGTAATGAAAATGGAAAGAAATGAATCGAATGAGGACAAAACGCCATCGAAAGTGGAGGCGTTGGTAGAAGAGAACTTGGATGGAACAAAACGAAATGAAGAGCACGGCGATATGCACACGGAATCAATGTTGGAAAAAAAAAAGACGAAAAAGTTATTTCGCCGATGGAATTGAAGTGGATTGAAAAGATCCATGGATGGTGTGCACCAAAGCTGAAGGAGTGGCAATCCAGTTACCAAGTGCCAATGGAAGTCATTGTTGTCATTTGGCTGCGATTAATGTACGACTTACAACAACAAAACGCAAAAGAAGAGCTTCATAACCATGCATCCATGGAAGCGATGTTGGAATTTCTGAGGCCTAATCTGGATGAAATCTTGGAACAATATCTTAAAATGTATTTGCAACACAATCAAAAAGACAAGTCCACTCCTGTCTCTTGACTTTCCATGTCGACCATTCATTTGTTTATTCATAGCTCCTCTCCTCCCCCCTTCATGATCAATGTCACAAAAACATATATTTGTCACCAATAAGAATGGATTCCATTACGCTTTGCTGAAACTAATTTTTTTTTTTCTTCCTTCCAAGAGAAATGAAGACAACCACTCTCTTTGAGAATATACAAATCAAATTGGGTTTGTTGCAATTTTTTCGATTTTATTTTGTTTTGTTTTTTTTTTGAGATTGTATGCACGAACAGCCACTTCTCCAATATCCGTTATTGTTTTGCTTCAGATCAAAATATTTCAACAAAAAAAAAATCGAACATGCGATTCGTCTTTTTGTCAACAAAAGAGGCCTTTGTTTGGCATTTTTTATTTTGGTGTTCAATTAACAACGGTTTGATTTTAGTTTCTGTGTTCATACGAAAATGACTTATTCGTTAGAGTGGTGCGCTCATGTTCTCCCCATTCAGGGATGAATACTAGTTTATCAACTAGGATATTTGTTTACATTTTCACAACAGAAAAGGCACAAAAAAGTGTGAACAAAGGTTTAATATTCCTATAAACGCACACATAAAAAAATAAAGCTGCGCTTTAGAGTGTCAATCAGTTTGTGAAAGAACAGGGGGTGAAAAGTAACAACAGAAAATCTTTTTTTCTTGTTTTTGACAAAAAGATTAATAATGGATGCCACCGAAGCTACTATTGTATCTTCACCCTTGATTTCTGCCAATGAAAAGATAGAGGGAGATCAATCATCCAATACCAACACAGTGGAGGTGTATCTACGAATACGACCCACTGATTCCACAAAACAGACTACCCTATTTTCAATTTCAGATGACTTGAGCTCAATCGAAATCAAAAATTCTGGAGAAGTTAGGAATTTGTTATCCTTCTCCACCTTGTTTTGAAATCTTAGACAAATTTGCACACTACAGAAATCAACAAATTTGAAATTTACGCGTGTATTTGCTCATACTGTGACCAATTCAAAGGTGCTTTCTTTATTTTTTGCATTTTTTTTTTAATGAAAGAGAAATATTTTTTTGTCTGTGAACAAACTTTTGCAAAGGTATTCGAGTGCCTTGGCCCAGCGATAGTGGACAGAGTTGTGAGAGGTTTTGCAAATCTGGTATTTGCTTATGGGGTGTCCAAGAGTGGTAAGACCCACACGATTATTGGTGAAAAAGATGATCCTGGCTTGTTGCAAAGATCAGTGGAAACACTCTTAGCAGTGGACGATGTTGTCAATCAATCTTCTTTTATACAAATGTCATGTGCAGAAATCTATTGTGAAAATTTGGGGGATTTGTTGGCAACAGATGCAGACGAAGTTTGTCACCCAATATTTTTTTTAACTTTCTTATTACATTTTTGTTTTTTGATTGGTTTGAAAGTACTTTGGCAAAAACAAAAGGAAGCGAAAAGTCTCGAGTTTGAACATCCAATTGTACTGACAAAATTGAAGATTGGAAGTCTTATTGAATTCCATAACGTGACAATTCAAGCTGACAAGCAGAGGGCAAAACGGCAGACCGCACTCAACATTGTAAAAAACACAAAAATCTTTTTTTTTTGAAATTTGTGTTGAGTTCAATTTTAGAAATAGATGTTGTAAGATACAGGACTTTATTGTTTGTTGTTTACGTTACAAACTCCTCGAAATAATAATAGAACTCGGATAGTAGTCACATTCTATGGTTTATCGAGTTCGTGGAAAAAGAGCAATCAAAAGTGATTGGTAAATTGTGTTTATGTGACTTGGCTGGAGCAAATTGTAGTGATGTAGAAAATTCAATGAATCAAACTGAAATCCAGCAAATAAATTTCTCCTTGCAATGTCTCAAGCAACGTATAACGCAATTGACATCAAATGATAGCGATGCACCTTTTCGCGAGTGCGGATTAACAAAAGTGTTGGCCGAATATTTGACAGGACGTGCCTTTGTTGCAATGATCACAACTACTCATTTTATCCAGTTCTGCAGCACGCAATATAAAAAAATGTATTTTCTATTTCGATCGTGTTTCGATTATGTTCAGGTTGCAACCAGTCCAAGTGTATTGTACCAAAAATACAAACACCATAAACATATCAAAGAGAAAATGCCGTTGCACCACTTAATTCGCTGCAACTCGACGAGCAAAAGATTACCACCGACACCGAGACCTGTTCAATAGCAGAGGGTTAAACTGTACCTTGTTTGAAATGTACATTTTTCTCTTATCGAATTTTCTTCATTCCAAAAAATCAGATGAAAACAAAGTCCTTCCATTTCCCGCAGACCGAGCTCAGCCATGGGAAGTTTATGATAAGGAGACTCTGTATAAAATAGCAGTCAGTGCTTGGAAGTGCTGCAAAAATATGGAAATGGAAAATGAAGAAAATATTCAAGTTTATTGTTTACTGTACTTCGTACTTGTACATAACGAACCAAATTTAACACAATATCATAGCTTCACTCCGCTGCCGTTCAGAAATTAGTGTTGTCCAATAATCAATACATTTCTGATTTACGTCAGGAAATGGCAGTTGAGTGTGGTACGTAACTTGGCCTGTCTTTCTCTGTCTTTGTAACGCAATTTATTTGAAATAGAACGAAAGGAATGAAATGGCAATGAGCCATCTCGAACAAATATTTGGCATGCAAGCAGAACACGCAAAAAAATTGCAAATGGAACTTGAAAAAGTTATATTTTGCGTTTGTTTTTTTCTGAATGTCATCGCAGCTGCAGCAGTTGTATCAATTTTCCTTGGCAAGATAGATACAGCAATTGCAAAACGAAGTAGCAAAGCGAGAAGAAAAATTGGCAGAACAGACTACAAAACTTGAAAAAAGTGATGACTGCATAGAAAAATTAAGAAATGAAAACGAAGTTTTATTGGGAGAAGTGGAACGATTAAAAATGAACCAAGTCGAAATGCAAAACGGATTTCGGCTAAATTTAGAAAAATTTGAACAACAAGAAACAGAAAAAAAGAAGTTAATTGAAAAATATCAAAGGTTGAACAATTACAAAGCAAATATGATACTTTAGAAGAACAAATGCACAATTTAGGTATACGATTGTTTTTCCTTATCTTCTTCAAAACTCTGAACGATTATTGTAAATATCAATTCATTCATAGAAGAAAAAAGAAATCAACATGCGCAAGTATTGGAAACACAAATCAAAGTAGCAAACGAAGGAAAGGTCGATCTTTGTCAATCGATAGAGGCGTTAACTGCAGAAAGAAATACCCTTCAGTCCAAACTCGATATGCTCCAAAGTAAGCACAAACAAATGAAATTGGTATACCGAAGTTTGAGAACTCAAATACGATCTTTGCGACGGGCATCAGAGTCTTGGGTATGTGCCATATCCATGCCAAGTTTCAGCGTGACTTTCGCTTTGTTTATCTTTGCACACGACAGTAATCACGAATAAAAAATGTGTTGTAAATATAATTTATCAGCGCAGCGAAAAAGAGTTATTACAGGAAAAATTAACGAAACTTTCTGGACAGATCAGAGAAAACGAGGTGTCAATCGAAAAATTAAACTTGCAAATGATGGTATTTGTCTTTAAACTCTACATTTAACTCTTCTGATATCTCAAGCGAACTTTCATTTCAAACATAGCACAAAGCCAACGAGCAAGTGCACTTTTTCAAAAACTGGCGCCAGTTGCAGACTGAAGTTGTTCGAATTCACACAATGATTTGTCAAATCAAAGACCAGTTGAAAAATGAAGAAAAACGTTTAAAAGGAAGTGTGCAAGAACTAACAGAAACACTATCACAAGTTGGGTTCTTACTTGTGTGAAAAGTTTACACAATGACCTTTTTTTTATTAAACAAGAAATCTCTTGTTTTGTGGTATTTCTGCCATATTTAAAGCTACAAAAAAGTGACGATCCGAAAGTGTTGAAGAGGCAATTTGGACAAGGGCAGTCAACCAAACCAAAGAAGAATTTGAATGCAACAAAAAAAAAATTGAGCAAAATTATCAGAAAAAATTGCGGAATGCAATAACACAATTAAACGACTTGGTGAGGAAATACTGTCACTGAGGAACTGTCCGAGTGATTGCAACGAGAGTGATTCCGCGAGCATATTAATTCGTAAGGTTAAGATTGCAATGAGCCCGTTGTTTCTTTTTGTTATCAACAAAGTGCTATATTTGTCATCCTCCTTTGTTTGTTGTGTCAATTGAAAAGAGAACACGTGAGAGAAGCGTGGAACTCTTACCAAATCCAAAAAAGAGGAGAATTCACAAAACGCAAAGTCAAATACTGCCGTTGTCTTCGCAGTCAAAAAATAAAATTGACCTTGAATCAGATAAGGAGCAACTAAATGCATGCCCATCCAAAGAAATTAATGATTTGACCGAATTGGACATAGAAATACTTGGCAAAGAGAATATGCCGCTCAATTCTTCCTTTCACAAAAAAATAAAAAGAAATAGAACGACAGATTTGACCTGTTCCGTTGTCGGTATAAAAGAAAGAGCAACAAAACATCCATATGTATGAATAAAGCAGATCTATTTGTGTAAATGACGGTTGTGCTTGTCTTTTAAGATCTTCTATCAACAGACGAAGAAGGCAGCCAAAAAAAAGATGAATTCGTCTATACGAATTCTGAAACAATCAATTCGAATAGAATTGCAACACACAACGACGACACAAAATTCGATGTAGCTGATCTGAGACCGAAGGTGAAAAGAAGGAGAATGCGCGCACAAAGTACTATAAATACACTTATTGAAAACCCTGGAATAGATACAGAAAAAATTTCAGATGACGAACCAATTATAGGCAAAACGATTGAAAGTAGAAGAGAGAAAGGTATTTATTGGTGTGGAAGGCCCACAAGAATAACCAAAGGAAAAGTATATTTCAAAAAAGTTTGGATAAATGGCATTAAATATCGACAATATGACAAATGCCAAGTTTTTTGTCCTGACAATAAGATTCGAGTTAAGTGCAAGAAAGACAGGAGATAAAGACATGACAATGGTTTCTTAATTGTTTTTGCGGGGGTGTGGTGCTAGTTGGCCAAAATTTTGGACATGTTTGAAGAAAGAGAAAGCAGAAAGAAATACATGGAAACCACATGGTATTGCGCTCGAGCAGATCTGCTAAACCGTGGATTGAATGAAGAGCAATTGCCAAAAGAACTACTTCCAAATGAAATATTTGAATGTATTCAACCAAGTGCAAATATCAACCCTTTGACTTCAATTCGAGCAAAAGTAATCATCTCGTACGAACATCCAATACCATCAAATAATTCAATTAATGAAAGTACCCTGGTATATTCCACTAGATATTTTTATGACCCCATTACCCACGAATTTACACCACAGACTGTTAAGAAAACACAATGCATCACTCCTTTGTTGGACCTTTCTGCAGCTGAAATTGTCGTTGTATGTGTATAGCGTGTTGATGAAGATGTTAGCTCTATATCTTCTTCACAATCATGTGAAGAGATCGAAGATAAAGCAAGGCGTCGTACCAAAAGTTCAATCTTATTGTAACAAAGCGTCAGAACTCGAATTTGCCACTTAAAGAGAAACTAATTATAAAAGCCTTGCTATTCTTTTGTGCGTGGCTAAACATAACAGAACAAGCAACAACGTTCATTTTCCCAAACATAAATCTTTTAATAAACAAAATAAGGTAGTATTGAAAACCTTATTACAAATTGTTTCTTTTCATTTTTAGACAATCAACATTATCGATTTATATGTCCTTCTGTTAGTCGCTATTAGCGTACAAGTTACTCTGTTGGATATACACATTCACTTAACGACGTGCTAATGGTCTGAGAAATTTTACCGTTTTGTGCACATCGTAAATTAACTTGCGTTTTTGAGAATTTCAGTAAAGCGAAAATGATTAAATAAAGCAAAAAAAATAATAAAAAGTCCTTCGAGAAGTAAACGAAGAAAGTTTGGATGAAAAACACTCCAATGTTCCTTGGAATTTTGTCACTGCACTACCCTATCAGTGAATGAAAATAAGCACAATATTGAACGACATTGATCATCAGTGGCATTTTATTTTTTTCCTCGAAGAAAATTTTAATGGAATCCAAATACTCTGATGATGAAAAGCAAGTAGTGATTTTTCTGCATTCATGGTAAATAATATAAAAATTTCAAGTTATTGATCAATAAAAAACAACAGACTTTTTGTTACTCTTTGTATTTTTCATCTTCATCACTCGCATTTTCATTGTCAGCTTTGTCCAGTTTGTTTGATATGTCATCAGTCAGATCATTCAGAGTAGCGTCTTCATCGACCAATTCATGATAATTTTCATTGTCTATATCATCTTCAGCCAACATATCGGCATCATCTTTTGCATTATAATCTTCATCATCATCTTCTTCATCAGTCGCTCCTCCTGCTCCAATTAAACCATCTACATTAGAGTTGAATGACATCTTCAAATTTCTGCGTGTTTTAGTAACCCTTGAAGCACTGTCCATTTGTTGTGCAACATTCTTTTCATGGAAATCTCGATCGGACACACGGATTGTATTTTTACTCAAGCAATATTTCAGCAATGGCTCGTAATCACTTCGATCAATACCATTAAATACCATCGTATTATTTTTTTTGGCGTGGACAACAAAATCAAACATTTTTGTGGATTCATTAACTCGTTGAAATTCAACATGATCAATATCATTATGTCTAAAATACGTTGCTGGTTTCCAAATGAAAAACATTGATTTTTCTAATGGATACAATAGACCATCATTTGCGCCATAAGAACAGCGGATACACTGTTGGCCAGTGCTTGATTCGAAATTTTTCGCTTGAATAATTTTCGTCTTTGACAATGCCATAAATACTCGAGATAATACATCATACGTTGGACCCTCAGTTGTTGCACGCAACAAGGGCTTCCCATTGCTTGCCACGTATTTCTTCGAGCCGCACAATCGATACAAAATCAAACACAAACATGTATGCATAACTCTTTGTTTTTATATTGCTTTTCCAACAAAACAAACCCCAATCAACTGTTTCCAAGTCTTCAGGAGACAAGTTGATTGGAACACTTGATTGCTCATCTTCTGGACAATCCATAATTAGGTAATGATAGGTTGTCTGCCCTTGACGAATTGGTGGACCCAATTGAATCTACACAATGCATGTTACATATATACATGCATAATATTTATGTATTTAAATGAGATCCCATAAGTCAAGCACTTATAACAACAACAGCGCAAATAAAAAAAAGCAATAAGTCTAAGAATAAACAATATGTAACTAGGAATGCCATTTTACTGTCTGGTTGTCTGAAAATGAATAATCTTTTAATTTGTGCGTATTCAATCAAATAATTATATGTTTCACTTCGGAACAAGAAATGCGAGGGGAAAAATTGAATTTCATAACGACCACGGGGCAATCGAAACGTTATTCTCTCAAATCTGGCGATTATCTCTGTCTTATCCACTTGCAATCCATTTTGATTTGTTTTGTCATTGTAAATGAAGTCATCACAAAAAAGATCAGATTTGTGTTGTATACGTCCTTATTATTATTATAATCATTATCATTATTGTTTACCTGCTTTCTTGACAATGGTTTCGTGGAATTCTTCAAAGGCAGGTTTTTTTGACTCTGGATTGTCATCCTCGGGAATATAAATGCGCATTTCGGCCAATTCATCGTGCGGGTTTAACGACGAGGTTTTTTCATTCCATTGATGGAATTCCAACGACACCTCATTTCGTGACTGAATAACCGATTGCTTCAATGTCTCATATGGGATAGTAAACATTGTATCTTTTTCTTTCGTACGAAACACGACCTCATGTTCTTTTTTTTTTTTGTTAATATTGTTCCCCCCTTTTTTTTTTTGTTTTGTTTCCCCCTCTCTCTCTTTTGCCTCTTTTCCTTCTCCTTCCCTCGCCTCTTGTGTAGCCTTTTTGGTAGACTGTTGGATATTATGCAATGCGACAAAGCGCAAAGTGCGCAAATAAAAAAAAAAAACTCAAAAGGAGCTGCAACACGTTAAATAAACTAAACGTTTTAAAACAAAATCTCCATAATGTGCTCCGTTCACATTTATCGATTTTGCACTTAATTTTTTTCCCAAGAATTTATTGCAAACATTGTTGATTTCCATCTCATTCTATTTTTATTTTTTATTCGTTTGTTCCTTTTGTTGTCTTTAAAAAAAAATGGAAGGGACGAGAAAGGTAAACACAACCTCTCCAGCAAAGCCAATCAATCGCAAGTCTGGCTTGCGTTTGTCAACAAAAGAAATTTTCATCATTTTGTTAGTGTTGTCCAACAAACACCATTCAATTGCCTTTATGTCGTTGGAAGATACGTCGACATTTTTTGCGCCTGATTTACTTTCCCATAGCAATTTACCCTCTTTTAGTGTCAGGGCACCGTCTTCTCTTGTTATTCCCAAACGAACTTTGTCATATATTTTTGACATGGTGATAATAAATAATGAAAATACAAAAAATCTGCAAAAGATGATATGGAACGAGAGTTTCTCCCAAAAATTCGAACACAAACGTTCCCTTTTAAGTTTCTGGTGCCTTGTTTGTTTGAGTAAATATGCAATAACTGGCCATAGTTTAAAAATATAAAAATAATTGGGAAAAAGTGACAAAGAGTTATGTTATTGCTAGTAGAATCGATACTGGCGTAACAAAGGAGTGAATGGTAGTTCATTCAGTCATGTTTAAGCATTGCAGTTTAGTTATTTGGGTATTAAGTTTAATTTTGCCTAGTGTGCTTAGCGGAAAGCCTAATGTCGTGTTAATATTGACTGATGACCAAGATTTGGAGCTTGGAGGAGCGGAGTACATGCCAAACCTCCAAAAGGAAATAGTGTCAAAAGGGATAACCTTCAACAACTATCACGTAAGTACTCCTATCTGTTGCCCCTCTCGAACGGAGATGATCACTGGACGTTATTTCCACAATGTAGGCCCATTTGGGAACTGTATGCACGTAAACGCAAATGAATGGGTAGGGTCAAGCGAAAATATATTCAGTATCTTGAAAGCACAAGGATATAAAACGGGAGCATTTGGTAAACTGACAAACAATGACAAGCAATATTGGTGTGATGCAGTCAATGACACATCGCAGTTGATAATCCATCCCTTTGACCACATCTACAATCCGTGTAACATTGACGATTACTACAATACGTCATATTTTCGAAAGTTCGATAACGGGACGTACACTGACTTTGATATCACATACGACATCACTGTAAAAGCTTTGTTCTATTGTACACACGTATACAATCTATTTCCACAGTACAGAACCTTTCTGTTGTGTGTTGTAATGTATGCTATGTCTGTGTTATGTAATGACTTGCAAAAAGGCGTATCAAACGAGCCAAATTGGTAACGCGTCATTGGAATGGTTGGACTATTTGAGCGCAAATTATAACCTGTCCAAAACGGATGGCAATGACAAGGAAACCCCATTTTTCGTTATCAAAATCTTTATATATAGATGTCTGCATTTCTTTAATTTATTATTATTATTTGTTTTCCTTCAGCTCTGTGCTGACAATGGCACGAACATCGATTTCAAAAAGCTTTGAATCCAAAACAAAACAAAACAAAACAAAAAACGTATACAATAAGGTGATATAAAAGCAATATAAAATGTGAACAATAACAGTTATATATTGGACCTCATGCACCGTTGAGTAATGTGAGGACGAATCAGGAGGGGGGGGGAAAAAAAAGGGTGTTTTTTTTTTAACCTTTTCGGGTTTTCGAATTTAAAAAAATAATAATAATATTTTTTTGTTGAAATTTACAGTCACAAACCTTCCGTTGTTGCGTCATGGTATGCGAATAAATCCCCAGATTTGACAGCCCCTCGCACACCAAATTTTAATACAAGCAATGAAGATAAACACGCGATGGTGGCAGCGAATCCTCCACTGACGGAATACGTAGGAGAGTTTTTGGACGTGTGTTTCCGGACGCGTATTTTGTCGTTGTTGTCCGTCGATGACATTATCCAAGACTTAGTGACATGGTTGACCGATCATGACATCCTGAACAATACGTATATCCTATACACAAGCGATCATGGCTACCACTTGGGACAATGGCGGCTCATGTGTCCAAAACGGCAAATGTATCAAACCGATATTCATGTCCCCTTATACATTCGAGGACCTACCATTCCTGCTCAATCCTATACTGACATTCTGGCTGCCAATGTGGATTTGACACCAACAATCTTGGACTTGCTTGGTTTGACCATTCCTAGTTCTGTGGACGGAAAGTTGAATCTAAAAAAAATAAAAATTTTACTAGTTGTCAAATGTTGTTGTTGTGTTGTACATACCATACAAAAAAAAAAAAGATCTTTTGCTTCTTGGATTGGCAACTATCCAAAACACAACCGGAAGGAAAGTAGTGCATCTTGGCGGGATGTATTCTTGTTCGAATATCGAGAGGTGAGCACAGGCTATGGAAATATCTGCATAACGTGGATTCCCAATACTGATGGCACGTATTTTCCCGGACAAGTTTTAAGTGGGCCATCGACTAATCCCGAAGGAATTCCTTACATTGTTGCCGATTTAGCTTCAAATAGCTATCGTGGCTTGCGTATATTAAATGCAACTCAAAATTGGTCATATGGAGAATTTGTAAATACCACATGGACAAACGCCTCATTGCAATATCCCAATTTTTATGAGTTGTATGATTTAAATACGGACCCATTCCAAATGAAAAATATTTATGACACTTTGACTGCACAGGTAAAAGCTCAGCTGCACAATATGATCATGAGTTATGGAAGTTGCCAAGGACAAAGCTGTCCTTGAAATTGCTCACACTTTTTTCAACATAAGTAAATGCAAACGATTAAATAAAATGATAAAAACGTTATAAGAACCATTAATGAATGGGCATTATTATAATTTTTTAAATAGTTTCTTATTGATGAATTCTTATTTGCAAAATATTCTTTTCAATAAAAAACTGTATAAATACCTTTTTAATACTATTTTACTTTTATAATTTGGATCAATGTAATAAGTACAATTAACAAGTAATATATAATTTTTCACAATAAAAATAACATTCATTTATATTTAGTACTATACTGAACTAAATTTTTTGTGTTAAGTACAACACCAAAAATAATTTTGAAAATTTCAAAAACATTTAGTATTTTTTGAAAAGATACTGCTTAATAAAGTAATAAAAGTGAAAATCTTAAAAAGACGTCGCTGTAACAAGTCATGTCAACAATAATGCTAGATAAAAAAATTAAAAATCTGTAACTAGGCCCTTTTTAAGGAACTACTCGATACATAATAATTTTATTGATTATACTTATCAACAAAAATAATTTTTATATTTATTTGTTGGATTTATGTTTGTTAAGTTATTTTATAAACAAAAAATAAAATAGTCAATGAAAACATGTAATTACAAGGGGAGCGTAGTCACATTTTTTTTTTTCGCATGTGTAGTGTTCATAACTAACTACCAACATTTAATGCATGTTTCTTCCGTTAGGAAATATGAAGAATGATTTTTCAGGTAACATGTAAAGTTTTAAGTTTTTGTTTGGTATTGTTCAAAACTTGACTTTAGTTAATTTTACATAACAATTCCATATTTATGATGAGCAATATGTGTCACACAAGAATGCATTTTTACGTGACGGCTTAATAACAAAAAGTCACTTAGCGCAACTGAAAACTTATCTTTTTTGTCTCCAAACCAAATGAAAATAGCAGCTGTTTCATTAGTGGTTGTAAGGCTATTGTTATTTTATAGTTGCGCAAGTTATCATCTAAAAATTGCGTTATTGGGATGACTTGTTCAATCAAGAAATACAAGACAATAAAAAATATTTCTTTAAAATAGCTTAGCATTAAGCCAAGCTTTTCTTTTTATCAATTACTAGGACATTCCAATAGCAACAAGGCAAAAAACTTGAGATATAATTCAATATCAAAGTTCGACGTCGTTTATTGATGATCACTTTGTTGAGAAGGTTATGAGAAATTTTGCACAATTACTTTTTGTTTCTCTCGCAATTATATATTTTAAAAAATTAAAATTGATTAAGAATTATTCCTGATGGTTTCAACAAATCAGCAAGAACTTTCCTCAACATTAGGACTAAAAGACGATGAATTTCTGTTTTCCTCCGAATCGGTTACTGAGGGTCATCCTGATAAATTGTGTGATATTGTTTCTGACTCTGTATTGGATGCTTGTCTTGCACAAGATCCGTATTCTTATGTTGCTTGCGGTAAAGAAAAGTGTCTT
>ASPP01008514.1:0-10158 GCA_000512085.1 Reticulomyxa filosa
AAAAAAAAAAAAAAAAAAAAAAAAAAAAAAAAAAATTTCAAAGTTTTATTGGCGTTCACACAATTTTGTGTGTGTCGGATGTAAGTCCTCATTCTTTTTACAAGTCCTGGAGATTATTACAAAACATATTGGTGTACATACGATGGCAGATTGCAAACCCTTATGGTTGTCAGCGAATCCTTATGACTCCAAATTACTCGAACTCGGATAGTTGAACTGGCAAACGTTGTCTGATCCTTTCCTATACTTGTTGATTTTTTTTTTTTTTTTTTTTGCTTTGGTCTTTCCTTTTTGTCTTTCAATTTCATAAAATATCAACCACATCATTTTTTTTTTTAAAAAAATCTTGCATTGATTGCGCTTTTTTTGTTAACTTATGGCGGCCAAACGAGCGTTTCTTGGACAAGTAAAGTTAATCAGTGCTGTGGACTTAGATCCTTCGTCGTTGTTAACGTACACATTTTTAATTGTGCCAATCTTCCCAAAAACCTCCACAATGTCTTTGGTGTCACAATAAAGAGGTAAATTTCTCACTTCAATCCAGTGGCTCATTTCTTTTTCCCAGTTGGCCCAAATCAATACAGCTCACAACAAAAAAAACTAAAACAAAAGAAAAGAGTGTCGATTTTTGAGAAAACGAGAGTCTATTCAAATAATATTTGCTAGGGGAAACATATAAAACCACTCCCAACCCCAAGACAAGTTACAAAAAAGAATGAGCCATGTAATAGCATATAAAATTATGTACACTTCGTTTGGTTAAAAGAATCACTATTTTAATATTTAATAATTATCATTACCATACTAAATATTTCTAATTTTTTACTGGTAATCTTCATCTGTATTTTATTCTTAGACGGGAATGATGAAAGCCATTATAATAAAATGAACTGTTGTCCGTTTGAGCTTTAGTTTCAAACTTTCTTAACTATACCCTTTTTCAAAAAAAAGGTCATTTGACAAGATCAGGGTCAAATGGCCAAGCACTTGACCGTAGAGCAGCAAGATAAAGATCGCAAACAAGTTCAGCGTGATCGAAAAATGGAAATAGAACGAGCTAATCTACTGAAAGAAGTCTATGACGCGCTGTCAGTTTTGCAGCTACACATAAAGCACTGGAAGTCGAAAAAAAGTAAAAAAGCGGACCAAAGACTAATAATTCGTGAAGATTTTCAGCCTGCAGTGTATTTTTGCTATTGTTTAGAGCGAGTATTAATTTTTGGGTTTAAAAGTTTAAAAAAAAAAAAAAAAAAGAGGAATCAACTTTTTAAAAAAAAATTTAATGAACAAAGCAATAATAAAAAAAAGGAACCTTTTTTATGAAGAATACATTGTGGTCGTTTGTGCATCAATCTGCGACGAAACAAGTGAAAGAGATGAAGTATTCGAGCAGTGGAGCAAATGAAGATAAGATGAGAAATGAAATAGAGACATTGAATCAAGATATACAATTGATAAATGCGATTGATGATTTGGACGACATTGGAAAAGGGAGAGCATTTCTTCGACAATCATTAAGAAGTAAGTTGCTGTTGCAATATCTACAAATTCTGACCCTGGAGACGGACATCATCAAGTTGAATAGTAACTGTGTTTTTTTTTTTCGTATGTATAAAATTGACAAATATGGTCGATCAATGTTATATGTGTATTATATATACATATATGTATATATGTATATATAATTTGTTGTTGTTGTTGTTGTTGTTGTTATGATGATATGTGCAATAATAAAGATCATGTTATGAAGACTACAGCATTTTGGCGCATGATAACAGCCGCAAAACACTCCTTGGACAGATCGAAGAACAAAACCACTTATTTGAGCAAGCCAACTTTGAGTTATTGCTGAATGATCCGCGCTTGAACAATCGCGACATCATTGTAATCGATGAGTACAATATCCCACAGTTTCACGAACACTGTCCGATGAAACACGAACACGCTATCGCAATGCAACGTGCTCAGCAGCTCCAAGATGGCCTGGATGACGTGGGCCCCCAAATGCACTCGCATCGCAATGTGTCACACAAGACAATTGCAACACAGGCACAAATGGGGGCCAATCAAGATTTGTCCGTGCCAAAAGAGACCAATGACAATGATCACGACAATACCCACGACAATGATCACGACAATGACAATGACAATGACAATGGCGATGATAACGATGAAAGTGACAGTAACAACAACAATAACAACGAACAAGAAAATGTGCAACCAATCAAAAAAGTGAAAAAAAAGATCATCAAAAAAGTCAAAAAGAAGAAAGAAAAAAACATTGAAACCAATCAAGAAAAAGAAAAAGACAAAGTAAAGAAAAAAAAAAAGTAATTGTAAACGAAAAAAAAAAGCAGACAATGGAATCGTTTCAGAAACACATGGCGTGGATACACACGAAAGAGATGAAAACAATCCACATTTACAAAAAGAGAGAATAGAAGAAAAAATCGATTTCCCGAACGATGTCGCCACTAGCGCCGGTGATCAGGGAAACAAAGCGAATCAACATCTTGCATCGTATGTGTGATCTAATGAAAGAGATAGAGAGAGAGCTTTTCTTGCAATTTTGTTTTCATTTGCAAACAAGGAATACAATTAAAGAATAATAATAATAATAAAAGTAAATGCAATCTTATATTTCTTTGTTTTATGACGGTAGAGAAGACACCAAATCCTTGCAAGCCAATCCACACAAAGACACGTCAGAAAGCATCTCGACACTGTTGCGTTTTTGTTAATTTGATTTATATATATATGTGTATATGCATATATATACATATGTATATAATATCCTTTTTTTTTTTTTTTTGGGATTGATTTGGACTTTGGAGAAAGAGAGCTACTGTTGGTGGGTTGTGTTACAATAAATTCACATTGCAAATA
This sequence comes from Reticulomyxa filosa, assembly GCA_000512085.1. Lineage (NCBI taxonomy): Eukaryota > Foraminifera > Reticulomyxidae > Reticulomyxa > Reticulomyxa filosa. The sequence continues at coordinate 2,887 of ASPP01008514.1, forward strand.
GCCAAGCAAGCGCGGAGTGTCAACAGTCTTTGAGACCAGAAGAAAAGGCTGAGAATGGAACATCGAATTCTCAAGTCCTGCCCATTCAAAACCTGGCAACGACTGGGAAGAACGATCCTTCTCTTCAACCACATCATAGTAATGACCATCAAACAACAACAAAAGCAGCGATTGGAAATGCGCCATTACTTCACGAAGTGTCCAACACAGTAACAACTTCTCCGAAAATGGCCCTCCAGCATCGTGACGAAAATGGTGGCCATAGCAGTTGCAGTAGCATGGAGGAGCACACCGCTGCTCGCGTACGGCAAAACGGAGCCACTCCGAATTTGGAGTTTGGAGGAGATGACCATACATACTGTGCTTCTGGAGATGAAGCGTCGAAGCAAACGGAGTCGCGGTCGACGTGTAGCAAAACAGCAAATCTGGCGATTGAAAAAATAACATTGCATTCGCCGTTATCAAATAACGATTGCTCGAACAGTTTGAGCAGCGGATTGCATCATTCGTTACAGCAAAGAGAGCGCGAAATCGAAAGAGAAAAAAGAAAAAGAAAAAAAAAGAAAAAAGGAGGGATTGGAAAGCAAGGTAATGAATGACTTGAATAGCACAGATTCGTTATCAGTGTCACCTACAGCACATGTGAACGCGTCCCCTTTGGCAAGTCCAAATTTGAGTAAAAGTACGACAACGAGTACGACAACGAGTACGGCATTGTCGGATAGTGTCTCTGGACATTCGAAACGATCACTCCCTCCACCACCAAAAGCGCCCGCTCCATCTCTACGATTGTCTCGCCAAAATAACATGTTTTCGATAAATGGACAAACACATTCGTCGTGTGAGCCAAGGAATGTCGAGTCACAAGGAATGGGACATAACAGATTCATGACACCGACGATCAATAGCGGCGAATCGGAGTACTGCAATTCCGATCTTGCGTCTCATGATAATAACTCTGATTTGCACTCCCATCCAAAGTCCAAGTCCACAAACTGGGTTTCAGGTACTTTGTTCTTGCATGCTTCATGTCAAAAAGTTGTTACGCTGTATCATATGTAGTTATATGTATGTGTGTATGCTCTCTGCAGGCCTTGAGATTGCATATCGATTCAAGCCTCTGCCAACCAGAGATAATGATAAATTGCTGAGTATGCAGAATGGCAAATGTGCAACTTGTCGTGAACAGCTGACGTCCAATATGTTAGGACGACCCAAGTATCATTACTGTCGTTATACTGGAGCCTTGCATTGTGATTCGTGTCATCAACTTGAAATGGCTGTCATTCCTCATCGCGTTCTTCAAGACTTGGATTGTCGACCTGCAAAAGTGTGCAAAGCTGCAAAACGATATTTAGATCAAATGTTTGATATCCCTTGCATTTCCATCTCCATGTTTAATTCAGACGTAATCCAAAAAAATCGCATGTTAAAAGATTTGTCCATTTCGTTGAAACAACTCGAGTATATGAGGTTAGAAGCACCATTTTTATATGCGTGTGTACGTATGCTTGATCATCTGTTTTAATCTATTTCCGTTTTGTATTTTCCTTAGTACTGTTTTCGTCAATTGTGTCTTGTTTTGTTTTTTTGTTTTTATTTGCTTGTGGATGCGGGGTATAAAGCAAATATGTGGAAATATGCAGTAATCGAGAAAGGCTAGAACAGACTATTGGCGATTTAAAGCGCTTACTTACACTTCGTGGATTGCTGTCTTTACATGATATTGTCGAAGTATTGTTAAATGATTTGGGCCAGCGCATCTCAAAGCTTTGTGATATTGTGGGAAAACATATTATCGAATGTGGTAATTGCAAATCCAGTGCGCATCAATGCAGTATTTGCAAATCCACTGAACTTTTATTTGAATTTCAAAAAACTACTTTTGTCTGCAAATGTGGTGAGATGTGTCATCATAAATGCTCTGAGTTACATCGTTCTCAATGCTCACGAACTAAAAAAAGATTGATGTTTAGTACCAATCCTCAATCTTTCTACAAGCCTGAGTAATGTGATATTGTCGTGGTTTGAACTAAACACTCTGTGCGTGTAGTTTCGACAGTGTTGTGATAAGTTGCGTCGGTTTTATTGTTTCAAACCTGTCAAAAGTTTTTCTAATAATTTATCGTTGAATTGTGGTATCCTTTCCAAAAAGGCAATATCTTAAATAATTTTGTGCTATTCCTTTCAAAAAAATAAAATGAAGAAATATAAACTTTACAAACATTATCAAGCTTTTAATTTGCATTGACTAATATTACATTAAGTCAGCGGAAGAAATTGCGAAAGATATAAATGATGTAATAGCTTACAAACATATAATGCTATACTTGACCTGTAATTGAAATGAAAAAATGTGGCAAAATTGCAAAAATATCTAAGATAATAAAATGTCAAAATTCAACCTGTTGATCCTGTTGTGGTAAAATATGATAAGTCATTAGATGCACACTATGCACAATAACTTACTGCTCAAGAAAATATCAACTTGATGATTGTGAAGATAATCAAGAAAATTTTCGACTATTTCAAACAGATTGAAAACATTGACTAAATAATTTCAAAAACACTACAGCAAAACAACAAATATTGTATCATATAAATAAATTTTCTCTTTGTTGTGAATCGCTAAGTCAATTAATATGTTTTATGCGCGCTATGTCCTTTTGGATAAGGTAGACAAACTTAACTAGAAAAAAAGTATTTAAAAAATTTTGAACATTGTCGGTTAAAAACTGAATTAAAGGACAAATCCTCTTTAAATAATTTGGAGATGAGCGCCCGAGATCATCCTTCTGCAGTAGAAAAAATGCATTCCCATAATAATTCCAGAAGTCAAAGTCAAAATCATTACAAGGACCGAAGCGAGCATACCGAGAATCGGCAAAGCCGAGAAAGTGAACCAAAAGAGGAGCCAAGGACCTATTCCAAAAACGGAAGTAACAATGGTATAATAGACGAAGCAATGCGCGAAAACTTGCAGCAAATAGCTCATTTGCGTGAGGAACTGATAAAATCAGCAAATGGCGGAAATGGTTGGACCACATCATATCCACAGCAGTCAACGTACAGTGAAGAAGAATTGATGAAACGTGCACAACAACGCAGGCAAATGAAATGTCCAGTGAAGATTTGGATACAAAACGAAAGCAGTGACGAAGATGAAAACGAAATAGTTGAAAATCTGAATACAAAAGGAATCGAGTTATTTGACGAAGAAAGAAAAAAACACGAGAAAGAAAGAGCAGAGCATTTGCACAGATTCGAAAAATTACAAAAAAAAACGTATTACTCCAAGTCCATCGAAACAAAGGACGATGACAAAAAGATGCGAAATAGCGAGGCGGATAAGTCTATCTCCTCCTCTCGGTCTCAATTCCGATCCCGATCTCGGTCACGCTCTTCATCTCCAGCGAGAGTAAAGTCCAACACTAAATCAAAGTCGAGATCGAGATCAAGATCAAGATCAAGAACGAGATTAAGATCGAAATCAAAATCAAAGTCGAGATCGAGATCAAATTCAAGATCAACGTCGTCTTCCTCTTCGTCTCAATCTTCATCGGCGTCGTCAGCGAACGGAGATTCAGCATCGGAAGCAGACGACAAGAAAAAAAGGGACCACAAAAAACGCTCAAAAAAAAATGAAAGTGCAAATGAAAAGCATTCCAAAAAAAAAAGACAAAAGAAAGATCGAAGTCGTTCCAAAGATCAAAATAGGATAACTGACAATAGTGTCACGTCGGAGGATTGCAAACCCGACTCAAATTCTGATATATCTAATCACAAACAAAAAGATGAACCCAAAGTCAATAAGGTTCAAACCGAAACGGTGACCAATTCAGTGACGATTAAAGTTGAGGAAGGAGTTGTCAATGAACAACAACCGTCTGCATCCATTGCCAACAATGAAAAAATTACTAATGGCGCAACTCATTCCAAAATGTCGAATACTATGAACCAAAAAGACAAGGAGGAAGAAACTGAATTCGTTTGGGTCGAGAGTGCCAAGCACTCTGCAAACGGTGATAGTGATAGTGATTCGGACGGTGACAAACATGGATCGAATAGAAACCATGATGATAATGGAGCTGTCGATACAGGGCCACAGCCGGCAGAGGAATTGGTCACTAAAATGGATCGTCGTGATTATGGTGGGGCATTGTTACCTGGAGAAGGTGATGCCATCGCCAACTTCGTTCAAAGAGGTATGCGAATTCCTCGGCGTGGTGAAGTAGGGCTGACCAGCGAGGAAATTGAAGCTTTCGAAAGCCTTGGCTTTGTAATGAGTGGTTCCAGGCACAAACGAATGAACGCCATTCGTATCCGAAAAGAAAACCAAATTTACAGTGCTGAAGAAAAAAGAGCGTTGGCCATGGTCAACTTTGAAGAGAAATTGAACCGTGAAAAGAAACTAATGGCTGCTTATCAAAAAATGCTTAATAATAAAAAAAAAATGTCACAAAGTGGAATTGTGTAATTCTTCTTTTTTTAACTCATAAACCAAGGGAGAAAAACTTGTTCCAACTTTCGCCATTTATCTGGTCTTCTCTTTTGATACGAAACAATTTAAATTACAGAGTTATTGCACATTAAAAAAATCAGTCGTTTTGCTCAAATTGAGCAAAAAAAGCATCAATTAAAGATTTAAAAAACGAAAATATATAAATTATCGTAGTTCTGCAGTTGTAATTTTGTATATTTGTGCAACAATAGCAAAAAAATATTGACCAATCTCGTCTTTAAGTGTAGTTTGCACGGCTTAGTCTTCTACAGTGTCGTTGTCATCAACATATGTATATTTTCTGTTCCATTTCTCTACCTCATCGGTAAGCCAGTGTTGTATGCTTTTAAAAGCGGATGGGTAGCATGGACCATTCTTGGTATTTGATTGATTGTTTATAAATAAGTGATTGTCATCCAAATCTCGTATTACAAATTTATACGATCCGGAGTTGTGCAAGTGTAAAAGAAATTGCTTCAAAGCTGGGTCACTGTAAAACAAAAAAAAGGAATGATATCCCATTTTGATATAAACTACTGCAAACAAACCAAGTAACAAGGATTCCTTCAGTTGCTTTCAAATCTGATCCTTTGGTTTCTTGGGCCATGTTGAATTACAAAAATTGTGCCGTGAATTTTTCTTTTGTTTTAACCCTTGCTAACGACTAGTAAGATTTCACACAAACATTGTTTATGCAGTAGAAGTATACTTGCAAAAAAATCTGTTGCCAAAGGGCAATGGCCGCAACGTGACCGAGGCAATTGAAATTTTTAATACACCTTCGAAAATATTTGCGGTCATTCTTTTGCTTTTAAGAAATCTTTTTGACGAGAAATAATGTTTAACCAAAAAAAAAAAGAACATCCACTAACGTGAATATCAGAAATGAAAAAAAAAAATAACATCTCTACAAACCGTAACATTTTTTAAGGAAAATAATCATAGGACATAATTATTAGACAACAAGTATCTTACACATATTGAAGACCTCTTTGAGACTCTCGGTAGTCGTATTCATATTGATTTTCTTGGGCTTTCTGGGACTGGCGTGGAGAGGTTGAGGCAACTTCAACCAGTCCACCTTTTGGGCTCTTTTTTGAACTTCGTCTTTTTTTCTTTTCTACACTCTCTTCCTCTTCTCTTCCTTCTTCTTCTTCGCTGATGTCATCATCACTGTGTCACACAATCCAAAACATACTCCAGGATTCCAACCATTCCGATTATTTCCTTTCTGACTCCATCAAAAGTCGGGGAGGATGGCAAAAAAAAAACAGAAAACAGATAATAACAGGTCTTTGGCATTAAGTTTTCCATGCAGTTTGTACTGTACAGCGGCACCACTGATAAACAAGGTCATCCATAATGCTAAGCACAAATAACAATGCCAATCACACTCTTGACTGAAGGAATTAGCACTTTTTTGAGATGTAAAAAATTGCAAGTAGTTCATGACACTACTGTTCTGTCGCTTTTGCCAACGCTGCAATGAAAGGAATGTTCGTATTTGATCGGGATTTCATCCGTGGACATGGACACCAAATATTCGTATGCAGACACAAGCAAACACAAAACACACAAACTCTTTCTTGTAAATTGGTCACATGACTGCAATCAAGCCAAAACAAGGATGGAGTTTATACCTCGATAAAATAATTGACTCCTGACGAAAACATAAATGAGCCCACAAACGCAGTAACCCCTTTCAAAACAAATGCTACAAATTTGAAAGCAAGGAATCCACCAACCGCAGCTCCAACAAGAATACAAATTAATTGCACAACCTCAGGATTTGGAATTACAAGGTACGCATTAAACACTTGGTATATCAATTGAGCCAATATCACTCCTCCGACTGCCCCCAAACTCAACACCGCTGCCTTATATACCACCACACACAAAATTCCCATCAACGCACCAAATGTCAATGACATGTACAGTCTCGTCGTGTCCTGAATAGTTGAACTATGGTTATTCGTTGTTTGTGGCTTTTTTTTTTTTTTAGTGTGCGTTTGAGATTAAAAAAAATTTTTTTTTTTGTTCGTTTACTGTTTCTTCTCCCCTTCTCTCTGTCTCTTAACTGAAACCAGTGCCATATGCTTTCAGTAACGTAATACGTCACTAACGCGCCAATGACGAATCCTTGTGACATATAGTATCACAAACAAATCGCCACGTGTACGTTTACCACATATGGTAATTGGAGTAATACAAAAATATATGTATACGCATAATTTTGTTTGATTTTTTACCGACAAAAAAAATCACGTGTTTGAAGAATTTGCCTCCCCAATAACACACAAAAAAACCGGCCACCAACATGGTGAAGCCGATTATGTCCTCATTCATTTGCTCAGCCTTTTGAAAAACACTCGACATTTTTCAACAATTTTTATCTTTAAAGTATTAACAACAAAATTTTTAATCTAAGATATTCACTGAAAAGGTTCTTTTTAATCTGAAGCATGCTGTTGAAGAAATAGAGTTAACGTATTGTTTTTGAGACTGTTTTCTTTTTTTTTGATGTAATCTCGAATTTTAAAGTATATGGAGAAGACTCAATTATACAGTAGGTTGCAAAAAAAACTGAACACCTAAATGCCACCTTATGAAGATGATAGATTTTCTTAATGAAAAACAAACATTTAAAGCTAATTTTTTTAAAAAAAATCTACAAGCCTTGTAGTTTTTAAATATGATATTGATTTTGAATAACTTTTTTTTAGGTTAGAGAAAAATATCATTCTTTCAAATGATTTTTTAAAATTTTGCAA
>ASPP01008560.1:0-10147 GCA_000512085.1 Reticulomyxa filosa
AAAAAAAAAAAAAAACAGTTCAAATCTCGTTGGGAGACGGTGTCGAGAGATGAAGAGCATGTATACGTGGCGACAACAAATGGTATGTTATACTCGTGGAAGATATCAGAGATGAAGGAAAAAGGAAATGAATTTTGGACACAGTTGCGAAAGCAACAAGCAGACATTCGGAATATTCCCACGATAGTTGGTAGTCAGTGTGGGTCTATTCATGATGGATTTGTGGATCCAGACACTTTAATGACACCAGGTGAGAAAAGACCTTCGGAAATGCTAACCTCACATTCCAACATGTCTGCCGCTATGCTAAACTCAGGCTCGAGCCCAGCCCCGAGACGTGATCAAAAGCCTTCTCCCTATCTCACCAACAACAAGAAACGCAAAAGCGTGACCCACGGAGAGCAAAAGTCGTCGTCGATACCGGCGCTCTCGGGCAACTACAGTGCTTCTTATGAAGAGATTGTGATTGATGACATTGCAGCAGAGGCCAGAAAGGGACAAGGACTGGATTACAAAAGCGAAGACGTGGAAGACTATGAAGATATCATTGAAGTGGTGGACGACGACTATGACGACAATGATGGCCATGGCGAAGTCTTGTCTGATTTCGATGATAACCTTTTGATGATTCGACCCGAAGATGAAGTTACCGCAAGCGCAATGAAGATCACCAGTGCTGGAGTGTTGTTATGTTTTGGCTACCGTTGAGTAAAACTGTCCTCTTGCACTTTGAAGATTTGCTTGTTTTTATACAAATGAATAAATAAAATAAATAACACGTTTAGGAAATGGCGAGATTTATGTGTACAACATATCGGAAGGAGAGCCAGTCATGGAAATTCATACTCGATTATCAAAAGTAACCAGTTTGCTATTGCTCTGCTCGGATCCCAAACAAATAGGAGTTGGAGATGGAGTCTTGTTTGTTGGATATATTGATGGCTTTGTTGAAGCATTCAATGCCAAGTTTGCTGGTTTATTTGTTGTTTGATTTTCCTAATCTTTTTTTTTTTTGTTCGAATCCTGATCATATCTAAGTCAATTGCAACACATAGAACCGGTGAAGTCATGCTGTCGAGACAATGCCATTTGGCAGCAGTTGATCGTATTATTTCGTTTGACCAAGATTACTACGTATTTTCCATTGGCAAGGACTGCGCGTTTTGTTCGTTTTTGGTATATTCGCAGCTGGTGACGATGAAGTCGATTCAAGACATACTCAGTGAAGATGACGAATTCGTGCGCGTGAATTGGTATCGCGGACACTCGGCACCTATCGCTCATTTGTATCGCAACTCTTGGTGTTTAATCAGCGACTTTGTCGTGGTGCAACTGTACAATGGCGAGGTTGTCGTATGGTGCGTGTCCACCGCGCAATTGGAAAGGCGATTCAAGAGCATCGACGGAATGTTGTTCATGAAAGATCAAATGCTGCCGTTGTGCAATCGAAGACCTGATCTGCCGCACCTGACCAAAAATGAAAAGGTATTTTCCCTTACAACAAGGGGAGGAGGGGAGGGGGGAGGGAAGGAGCATATGGAATGAACAAACTGATATATAATTGACATTGCAAATTTAATAGGAAATCTACGATTTGAATCGCCAACCCCATTTGAATTGTAACATAATGGTCGTCGACGTTCGAATGTTAGGAGATGTGACTCTGACTCGGCAATACGCTGCGGATGCGCACAACAATAGCAATAACAACGGCAATAATAATAACGTGCGAGACACGTTATTGGAATACGAGGACTTGCTTTCATTGGCGGCGAGCTCCAGAAGTGAAGAGAGCCATATGCTGAACAATGAAAAGGAAGTGTCCAGATTGAGCGACATGCTGTCGCTGTTATTGGATTGGGGAGTAAAGCCAGAATTGGAGCAGCTGTTTTTAACCAAATTTCGGTCGTTGATAACAGACATTGCTCCTTGCTACGGATTCTGTGGAGACTTTGAGAGCATGACGTTGCTGTTCCCAATTGCGTCGACGATGGGCGGACGTTGGCGAATCCAACCCAAAGTCACTGCCATTTATATGCTGGCAATCAATACCATTTGCATGTGGTTGATGCAGTGTGTGCCACAAGACAAGCTTGCAGTATGTTCGAGTCTGATCTCATACTACCACTTGGAGCTTCCCGATCAATTGCATGGATTTGTGGAGCCGTCGAGGAATACAATGGCCAGATATTGTCTGAACAGCATCACCGAGGTCCGGTCTGCTGGACGCATGTTGCTGCAAGGCATTGTTGCGAGAATGACAGACGACATGCGCGATATGCTCATTCGCAAATGGAAAAAACGCTTTTGCATTCCTCATCATCGAAACGCTCCTTCGTTGGATGGCGTGTATACTCATGCTCGTGTAGGGAGCGAATACTTTGCGTCGGAATCGCTGACCACGGCCATTTCCCCACATACCTCTTCCCAAGTGAAACCCAAAGACAAGGCCAATGCAAACATAGGCAACAATTCCATGTTTTCCAATAGCAAAAATGCCGTGTCGACCAAACCCCCGCTCAATTCCAATCGAAGTTTATCTTTGATTAGTGACTCGCAACATCATTTGATCAACGGCAAAGACGACGATGACAACGACAAAGCTGCACGTAAGAAAGCGGCGTCCGAAGATGACTTGCATGACGACGATGAAGACGATCACGAGGTTGGCAAAGCAAAAGCAAAGGGAAAAAAGAAATCGAAAGCAAAAAGAAAAGAGAAGACTCCAAATGTCAATGGAAACGCAAAGGGGGAAGTTGGGGATGACAACGACGACGATGAAGTAGACGAAGAAGAGCAAAAGAAAGAAGTGGGAGCCGAAGAAGAAGAAGAAGAAGAAGAAGAAAGCCTGAAACGCGGCGTAGGAGGCCTTATGTCTTCCGCTTCCAACTCACAATTATCATCCTTGGCTGCCATGTCGATTTCCGAATTGCAAGGAGAGGACAATAATATGGACGAGGAAACATTCATTCCGGCGTTAACTGCTGGACTGGCTGTGAATGGCGTACTTGTCAATAAATATGGAAAAGTGCCGTTGTCTGTTTTGCTCGGCGCTGTTGTCATTTGCATTATTCATGGGTTACAGCGCAATCCTATTGAAGACCTTGTCGCCACTAGCGTTATTAATACTTTGGTCAGTGTTTTGAAAGAACAGGTATTCTCTCCTTTTCTCTCTTTTTCTTTTCATCCGTTTGTGAAGTGAAATACACAAATGCAACTGGACGTTATTCCTTGAATTAGGTGCATCATAATAGTGACATGGTCAAACAATCTCTGGCGTGTGATTATTTGGGCAAGGTGATATCTTCGTGGTATGCTTTCATCCCGGACATTGATGAAGTACTTGGTCTGTTGTTAGATTTGAAGGTTAGTGAATTTCAATTGCTATCCAAATCGGCAACCAAAGCACTCTTCCAGGCTGGCAGTGCCATCCCTCAATCATTTGTCAAATGCATGGGAAAACAAGCATTAATGATCAGCAAGCGAAACCGCCACGGTCAAGCTTTGGCATCGATCGTTTATCTCGTTGAAAAAAATCCTATCGTTTTATACAAACATTTGCCACGTTACTTTTGTATTTGCGTTTGTTCGCTAGAATAATTCAATTGTTTCTTTGTTTGTCTAAATGAAAGAGAGTGGAAATACATACATGCATAAATACATACATTGCAGTGACTGTTTCCACCATAATTCGATGCTTGGATCCATCCGCTCCACGTCGTCGAAAAGCTTTACTACAAGCAACCACAGCCTCTTTACATACACTAGTCCAAAAATTTCCAAATGTTGCATTCCATCAAGAAACACAACATTTTGCTGTTGGTACTGGTCAAAATCGAGAGAATTCCATTTTAATTTATGACTTGAGAACCACCACTCGCTGGAAAACTTTAAAAGGACATACTGGGGCAATTACAGCAATTGAATTCAACAAAAATGGCGAATATCTTGCCAGTTATAGTCCTTTTGAAAATCCACCGACTTTGAGATGTTGGTACGTTGGAAGTGGTGGCATTTTGAACAACTTTCTCAGTTTTGGTTCTGGGCTTGTCAGTGGAAAATGTACTAAAGTATGTACCATGCCTCTAATTGCAAGCAATTCGACTGTGGATCATCTTGGCAATACTTTTATTGCATGGGATGTGCAAAAGCAAGGAAGTGTTAAACTCCAAAGGGAAGATTGTTCTGTGCAGTATTTCACAGTCGCTTCAAAATAAGTATTTAAAATCCAACCACATAACTCCTTTTTCCACTTACTTTCATTATGTCTTGGTATGTGTGGAGATTTTTGTTGTTTGTCCACACTGTTAACACTTGTTTTTTGTTTTGTGCAGATTCAGTTAATTTTTGTTCCTTGCGACGATCTTCTTTCTTTTTGTTTTTTTTTTTGCAATCACAGTTATATTTGATCAAGAACTGCAAAAAAAAATTGAATGTAAGTATCATTCACAAAATTCATGACACATTTTGTGCAAGTTGAGAACTTCAGTACACATAAAATTACAATAAACATTTTACACTTATTCATCAAAATTACACTTTTATTTTTAAAAAACTTTGAACTTGTTGCCAACACGAAAGTACTTTTTACTGCAACACTTTTAGAATTTTTTGCATTTAGATGAATAAGTCTTCGAACGATATATTTTTCCAAAAATTTTTTTTTGCACTATGATCTGTTCAAACATAACAAACTTGTTTGTTAAAACATAAAAAAAATAAAAAAAAACATTATTTTCACAAAAGATCAGACAAACGCATCAGATTTGTCACCGTTGCTACTAATAATAGTAGCAAAATCCATTTACAACAAAAAACCATCATTTTATTATTAATTTTTTTTTTTTTTTACATACCATTTACTGTTTAGCACCAGGCAACCGACTGCGTTTTTGCGACTGTTTTTTTTTTGTCGCATTTTGATCTCTTAAAAAAATTCACAAGCAGTCGGTGTATTTTTCACCAACAAAAAGAAAACAAAACAAACAAAATACACTTAGTAAAACAAAGCAAAAAACGACTAAAATTTCTTGAACTTTTCGTTTCCCTTTGTTAAAAAAGGGAAAACTAAAAGAACATACAACAAATGTATTTTGAACAAAAAAAACTTTTTAAAGATAACTTATTTTTTACCTTCTTCTGTATGGCAAAATTACTTTGCGTAATCAAATTCTTTAACTCCAAGTTTTTTATAGTTTGTGGTCCTTGAATCAAGTATAATTCATTCCAAGAAAAAAAGGTAATGTGGCATGATTTGTGTTTGTTAATCCTTGCGCGGTTCTTGGCAGTGATCTTGGCAGATGTTCCGGAATATGGGTACTACGACTTGGACGGGTGTTTTAACGACACGATGTGGGAGCACTGGAACGTGTCGTATTCAAAAGAAAATAAGGTGGAATTGCCGGTAACGGACATATACCAAATTGTGGGATATTTTCCAGAATTCAACGAACAGCGCATATATTTTTTTGGTGGTTACTCGTATCCGAAAAAGCATTATTACTTTGATATAGTGTATCAAAATTTTACAATGTTACAAGACCTGTCAACGTCAGTGCGGGGGACTTCGTATGTAACCTGGAATGAAACGTTGTATTTTTTCAATCACATAGACAGTTCGCTTTACAGTTATAATATAAGGACTGGATCCTTAGTAAATCTGCTAACTCCGTCAACTGAGATATCGTTTTATTTCAATTGTCTGTGTTTTGACACATTCAATGGGTCAGTAATTTCAATCGGAGGATATTACAATACTGACAAATTGGGAAATGCTATTCCATACGTATACTCCACCACCGAAAGCAAATGGTCACAAAATGCAACTTTACTTCCGGCACTCCATACACAGCGCTTTCATCACACATGTCAATATCATCCCTATTGGGATGCTATTTATGTATTTGGAGGAATCAACAACGAAGTTTATCTCACGGCGAGTGAATTGTCCCACTTCGTGGAATCCACCATGGAAGTTTATTACTTTGACGAGCAAAAGTGGTATGTCGTTCATCCTGAGGATAGTCTGCCCAAGTTTACTGGATTGGCATGGCTGCAATCCATCTTTTATCAAAACCGCTTGTTTTTTTTAGGTGGTGTTTCCTTCGTTGACAATGGTACTTATAGCATTAACAACTATCCAAAACCTCTGACCGTTGGCCATTTTAAACTTCAAAGTAATGTTTCCAGCGCTTGCAATACCTCTTTTAGTACTCGAAACATTACGCTTGCCACATCAAGGTTTTTTTTTTAAAAAAAAAAAAAAAGAGCCACATTTTTTATGTTTTGACAAAAAAAAAAATTTAGGTACAATTTTCATCTCGTATATGCCGTCGAATATGATAAATTATTTATGATCGGGGGAATGGATGCGGACAATACAATTGTCACTACAATTGAATACACTTATTTCAATCACTCTCAAATAGACAATCCCTCTATTCCAGACACCACGTCTACAACAACGGATGCGTCTTCCAATTCCGATTCTTCTTATGATTTTAATGATACTGAAATCATTCTAATTGTTGTCTTGGCTATGCTGCTTCTTATTTTTATCGCGTTGTCTCGTTGCTATCGCCAGATAAGCAAGGCTGACAGTGGTAATGTAACATCAGGTGCCGTCATCCACAGAATGCAGCACAAAGATTTAAATAGAACTAACGAGAAACAGCACACGAATCACAAGACTCACAAAAATGACGAGAATGGCGAGAATGATGAAAATGATGAGAATGACAAGAAACACAAGAAGAAACGTAAAGACAAGGATGACGAGGGTGATGAAGATAATGAAAATGATAAGGATGATGAAAATAAGAAAAATAAGAAGAAGCGCAAAGACGAGGATGATGAAGGTGATGAAGATGATGAAAATGATGAGAATGATGAGAATGATGAGAATGATGAGAATGATGAAAATAACAAGAAACATAAGAAGAAAAGCAAAGACAAGAACGATAAGAAATATAAGAAAAAAACCAAAGGCAAAGATGAAGACGACGACGAAAACGAGAAAGACAATGACAAAGACGAGGAAGAAAACAACGATGAAAACGAGGAAGAAGGCGATGATGAAGATGAGGAAAGCGGTAGCAATCAGAAGACGAAAAAGAAGAATCAGTACAAGAGAAGAAAAGAAACTCCTCCTGATTTGAATGAATTTCCAACCATTCAACTTGTGTAAATCATATGTCTTTTAAAGTAATTTTTTGTCACCCTTTGCATTTTCATCTTTCATAATCTTCCAAAAAAATTTAAAAAAAAGAAAAGTGTATTTTCACACTGTTTTCAATATATTTTTTTTTTTGCATTCTATTTTCTTCTGCTTGTTGTGTTTTAATATTGTCGTATGCAAGTTCAAAAATCTTCTTAACGTTCGAAAAAGAAGGTTCGGTGTAATTCAAAATTGAGTCTTTAGCATTATGTTTTTGTAGTGAGAATACATCGGATATTTAATATCCCTTTTTTTATGTTCATATTTTGATTGTTTTCGTGTATGAATTATTATTCATATCAACAATGGCAATGTTCAAAAAACCTTGCTTGTTAGGGGCTAAGTTGCTCATTACTCTGTTAACTAAAGAAAATATGTTATCCTAAACACAAAAAGGGTTAGTTGGTTACTAGAGCAATACTAAAAACACCAAAAGATCAGTTCTTTATTGCTCCAAGTCTTTTGCATCTAGCAAATTCAAACTTTTTAATTTTTTGTACATACTAATCATTTCATCCATGCCTTCACTAATGCTTGTGACTTTAGGAATTTTGGACGAATCTTGATCAAACAATTGCAACAAGTTGTGTTGTTCCATTCGATCTGGCAAAGGTAATTCGTTTGCATTCTTATGAATGGAAATCCATTTTTTACTTTCCGGCAATTTTTCAAACAACAATTGTAAAAAGTCTTCCACAGACATGGTGTTTCCACTGATGTTGCAAGTAAACGCGCCATGTTTGTGCTCTAACAAATGAGCACATTCTACAAACAATTTGGCGATGTCCTTGACATAGTGAAACAAGGTTGTTCCTCGATAGCGAATTTGAAAAGGAACATTTTGCAAAACTGTTGCCTTTATAGCCTTACTGACATCGCTGGTCATTCCTAAAAAAAAAAAATGGACAAACGGTTGCAATTACGTGAACAAATTATTAGCATACATGCATATACATACATATACAAACCTACTTCCCGACCAACTCCATAAACAGTCAAAGGACGCAATCCAATGCTACTAATGCCATGATCCAAATAATAGACTTTTGCATTTCCTTCATTACACAACTTAAAGTATCCATAATGGGTGAGTGGACGATGCACATCGTCGTCTTTCGCACAGCCATCTTTGTAGTCTGCCTTTGGTCCGCAAACACCAGCACTGCTCGCATAGACAATCCCAAAGATTTTTTGCTTATTATCGGACTTATGTTTTTCATTATATTTGCGAACACACTCAAAAAGGTTCAGTGTTCCCAGCACGTTCACCTGTGCTCCCAATATTGGATTGCTTCGACAGGTTGGAATTTGCAATGCCGCCAAATGGATTACTACGTGTGGATTGTACGTTGCCAAAATGTCTTCGCATTGTTTTATATCACACACATCCAATGTCTTGCGAACAATCGACTGAAGTCGCTTCTTTTCCATTTCATCGCCAATTAATACTTGGCTCGCAATATGATCGTCTAACTTCGCATCCGTTGCTATTATATTTTTTGGATCGGTCACATGATCATCCAATAAACACTTTATTATCCATGATCCTATGAATCCTTCCGCACCGGTTATTAAGTAGCGTAAATTCTTGTTTTTTTTGTTAGTTGTGATATGATCGCACTTCCTTCGTCGCTCTGACGTAAACAAACACGTAAACATCTTTTGAATTTTTTAACTTCTGGACATTTTCGTTTGCGATTAGCCTTGGTATTGTCTGTTGAAAGGCTTGTCATTGGACTTATTGATAGGGTTAATTATTACTCCCTGCAAGATTTTTTTTAAAAAATATGTGTAAGGTGTACTCTGTCCCCTAACTTCGAAAAGCGCAATAAAAGGAAAAGGCAAGATAAGTTTGGAGGAGAAGGAAAGTGATGAAAAAAAAAAAAGTGATAAGTTTGAGCATATGAGAGACGCAAGTAAAAACTGCGAAGCGTGCAGTGTGCTGTCGGATGATGTACGGCTGACAAATGTGAACCTAAGAAACAAGACGACGAACAAAGCAAGCGAATCAAGCACAAAAACTTCAACAACAACAACGAAGAAACAAAACAAAACAAAAAAAAACAATTTCAAAACAAGGCGCAAAAGTAAAGTTTACACAGACACAAACATTCAGCAAATGCGTAAAGTTTGGAAAAAGAGAGAAATATGAGGCGTGTATATGCATGGTGAAACAATGTAAAGAAGAAGAAGAGGAAAAGGATTAAGATTGATGTTTGACAGGACTAAGACCAATGTTATGTTGACTCCGCAATGATTCCAGTTCCTCTACTTTCAATCGCAAGTGCAGTTTTTCATCGGTCATTTTAGTGAGGAGTTCGGTTAAGTGATCGCATCGTTTGATCGCCTTTGCTAACTGGTGATCGCTTTCGGCCCAGTGTTCTTTTTCTTTTTCCAAGCGCAGGATCTGCGTTCGCATTTGGGTACAATCGTGTCGCAATTGGGCGACCTGTTGCGAGCGATGGTCGTTGAGGTCGGCAGAGGACGTGCGTTTATGTGTGGACACGTGATCTTTGGCTTTGTTGTCATTGTTGTTATTGCCAACCAAAGAGGTAGGGGTTTGAGAATTGGGTTTGGATGAATCGGAGGTGGTGGAAGTAGAGGATTGATATTTACGCTCCTTTTCCTCTTGCTCTTTTTCGTGGTCTATGTCTATTTCCACTTCCACTTCTTCTTCATCATCCCCTTTACCATCCATTGTATCAATGGCGTCGTCCAAATCGAGCGAGTCCATGCCATGTTCCTGGTCGTGGAAGTTGTTGATGTCGAGTGGCATGGAAGCATCTCGTGGCGTGTCGCTCATCATCTCTTCGATGGGCAGCATGTTCGATGTCAAGTACTTGCCATTCACCAATGACCGCGACTTGTGATGTTTGTGACGAAGGACGGCACTCGGCGGCGACGCAGGTGGCAATACATTGTTTTTTTTTT
>ASPP01008580.1:0-10236 GCA_000512085.1 Reticulomyxa filosa
TATAAGGTGGCATTTTAGGTATCAACTTTCTTTTTTATCCTACTACATGAATATAGTTGATTTTGTAATCTTTAACTTCCACATATATTAACTATTTTTTGTCACCGCATATATGTTTGAATCTGCTTTTGTGTTATTTATTATTATGATAATAAATTGTTTCTGATCATCTTGCAGTTTCGGTATTCAATTTCCTTCAAATAAAACTTTTTTAACAAAATTTAATATAAAACTCATAACCCGATGAAAGTTCTACTATGTATATTATTCGAAAGTATTTTTAAAAATATGATGTTTTATCAATAATATTTGGTTTGGGTGAAGACCAGGGACAAAAAAATGAGCCAGTGTTAAAAAAGCTCTTACAGAGAAAAAAGATTGAAGAAACGCAAAGAACAAGGTGTCAAAAGAAAAGGGAAAAAAAAGGACTAACTAATTATTGTTAAAAAAAAAATTCACAAACAAGAAAAAAGGGCACACGCACACAATTGAAAGTGACATTACATTTGATAAAATTAATGAATTTCCAAAAACATTATACCATCAAAACAAAGAATCGAGCAAAAAAAAAAAGGCAAAAAAAAAGTCATTTGTTGACGTTTCAATTAGGTTGCGTGGAATTAGCATTGTTATCGTTCGTTACAGTACTATAATTTGGGGTGTTCAATACACTCGCTCCTGGACTAACATTTCCTGGCCACAGGGATGAGTACAAATTGGAAGGTAGCACACTAAATGTTGGTGGATAACTTGTTAGCAAATTAGGATCCAAAGTATTGCCTATTATTCCCCCGTGGTCCAGATCTATTCTCATGACTTTATCTTTTGCACCAGCAGTACAATCACAAATAAAAGAGAGAGAAGACAAAACTGGTTATCGGTAAGCCCATCAGCGTTGAGTTGGGAAGAATAAACATAGAAGGGGGTGTTGATTGCAATGTTGGATTTGCTACCGGTTGTAGGTTTACGTTTCGTTGCTCAGTTTGCTGACTTGTCTCGGACTTTGTTTTAGTTGTTGTTTTGTGTCGTTTTCAAACAAGCAACAAAAGGAGAAAAAAAAAAAGCGTAACTTGTTTTGATTTCAAAAGTTGAACAAGCGTTTCACATTGTTGATCCAATTCGTCGGAATTGGAAAGTAGATTTTTAATGTGGCTTTCGTCTCCCTCGCTCATTGTCAGAATCATTCCTGTCAATTTAGCAACGTACTGAGGATATTTCCTTTTGATGCGCTGATATAATTGATCTCCAAGTTTCTGTTGGAGATAAAATCAAAGGAAATAAAAGAGATAACTCAAAAAAACCGAAACAAAAAGAGTACTTGTTGTTCCAGAGTGTAGACGCGCTTTGGAAATGGATTCACTTGGGATTTGGACTTTGTTGTGACAACCGGCTGTTGATTTACTGTGGTTGGTATCGCTGTCGTCGCCATCGCCGGGTTTTGTAAGTTGGTCGTTAATTTGGGGACAGTTGTAATCGTGTTGGGACTGGAATTCGTATTGGTGTTGACAAATTGCATGGGGACCGAAGTGTTCTGCAGTAGGAAGAGGGAAGTTCAATCATCCATGTATATGTGAATATATACATGAATACACAAATTTATACAGATAAATAAGTCTGTGTGTGTATGTGTATTTAAACCAGAGGAACGCCGAGTGTATTCCACATGGGAGTTGGATATGTCCATTCGAACGTAGTCGGGTTGGTGGGATTGAACAAAGGGGGTGTTCCAGACATTGTTGGTAATGGATTGGCAGAAGGACTTCCACTCAAAACAAATGGATTGGAAAAGGCAGTTGGAGAGTAATTGACGGGGATATTTTTGCTAAAGTACGTGTTTTGAGGAACGATGACAGGAGTTGGATTGGTTGAATTCATGGCACTGGCAGTGGACGAACTGCTCATCACTGTCGATAGTGTAGTCCCACTTTCACCTTCAGTATCGGCCCTGGTCTCTTCACTCGAATAGTGTTGATTTTGTGTTTGATTCGTGTTGTGATTATGATTGTGATTGTGGTTATGGTTGTGATTATGATTGTGACTATGATTGTGATTGTGATTGTTGTGAGTATGATTATTACTTGGACTTTGGTTATGGTTTTGATATCTTCCACTCTGATGGGTCAAAGTTCACACGAAACAATACTGATATGACAATATATGTACATATATATATATATATATATATATATGCACATAAAACATTGACAAATAATGTATTCAAGTGTGTTAACTGGATTCATTGAAACTCTGTGTCGTCCTCTGCTGCTGTTTTGTCTGTAAGTAAGCGCGTTGCTATCGCTGAAGAAAGGACAAAAAAAGAACACAATACAAAACTTGGAAAGTGTATGTACACATATTCGACAAAAAAAAAAAAAAAGAAAAGAAAAGCGAAACTAAAAAATGACTTTGGCGGATAAGGAGGTCGCAGACCCGTCAATAAATAGTCCGTGGATTTGTTTTGCAGCTTCTTCCGCGTCATCTGCATTTACATATCTTGCAAACGCTTCGCCTGTTTCTTCGTTTATTTTCACGGCCGTTGGTTTGCCATACTTGGATACCAGTTTCTCGACGTCTCTTGCCATCATTTTTCCGGGTAAGTTTGTTATATGCACACAAAGACGATTTCTAGGATCGCCAATATCACTTTTTTTGTTATGTGTCACAATGTGTATGTATTGTATGTATGTTTCATTCACAAGTTTTTTTTTTAAGGATGAAAAACAAACTAATAAGCGAGCTTGACAACCAATGGCTCACTGTCATGAACACTTCGATTATGCAATCCCTCAATCGCCTTTTGTGCATCTTCTGAGCTTACATATCTGTGCAAAGTTGTTTGTATTCCACGCATACGCGCACATACGTACATACACAAACACGCGACATGGTTTGCAATGCAAAGCACGTGGAGAAAACAGAGGAGGAGGAGGAGGAGGAGAGGAGGAACAAAAGGGGATAACCTGACAAAAGCAATTCCGGAATCACCGAGTTTGGCACAAGAGATCTTCCCAAATTGGCCAAAGAGTTCTTCTAAATCGTGTTGACTCAATCCACGTGGTAAAAAGCGGACATACAAATTATTTTTATTTTCTTTGTGAAAGGTCTGTCCCACACATTTTTTTTTTTGCAAATAAAAAAGATAATGTTTGAGATTTACTTGGATGGAACAAGGACTTATCGTAAAAAGAAAGAGAGTTGAACACCTGTCCCGTTTTGTAATGGTCAGCAGCAATCCTTCGAGTGGCAAACTTGACTTCCAATTGACATCCGTCAATTGTCTTTCCATTTAAGCTATCAATGGCCTAATAATAATTAATAATTAATAATTAATAATTGTGAATCATTTATGAAAAGTTAAACAACAATAAAAATAACTTTGGTAGCTTGAAAGTGATTGTCCAATCGAACAAAGGCAATTCCATCATTGGTAATACGACATTGCAAGATGGTACCAAACTCTTGAAACAGCTGACGCAATGTCTCTTCGTCCCAATGTTTGGGTATGTTGCGAACGTACAAATTGGTAGGCTCTTCGCTCAGCGACGAAGTGCGTCTTTCTTGTATCCACACTTTCAGTTTCCATTCACTGTTCAGTTCGTAGTCTTTGTACTTCTCCAATGCCCGCTCGCAGTCTTCTGTCCTATCAAACTGGATCACCCCATAGCGGTCACGAGGGGTCGATCCCTTCACTAGTCGCAATCGCATAATCTTTCCAAACGGAGAAAACATCTCTTTCAGCTTTTCTTCTGTCATTTCTCTTCACAATCACACCCCAACCATCACATATATTTCACACCCCTTTTTATTTTTACATATATGCAACATTTTTGATTTTTCCTTGCTTACGGAGGGAAGTTCGAAATATGCAGTTCTGCTCCTGGATTAAAATCGGTCCCCATTTTTTTTACTCGTCTTTGGTGATACTCTGATCCCATTGGAGCGGGTGACGTACTTGTGCTTATGTTTATACTTGTACTATGGTTTGCACTCGGGCTAGTGCCTGTCAAATTGTCCAATGTTCTGTACACAGAGCTTTCCATCACCACTCTCTTTTGGTCTCCGTTCCCTGCTCTGCTTGTTTTTTTGTCTTCTTTATTGCCTGACACGTCTTCTATTGGAGTCACCACGTCTGCTTTGTCTTTTTTTTCATCTTTTTTTATTCCTTCCATTTTGTTATTTGATTGCTTTTTTTTTTTTTTTTATTGTTGCCAAGCCGAAAACTCTGAGTTATTTGCTTTTAGTTTTTTTTTTTCCTAAATACCCTTTAGTAGCTCGTTCACTCTGTTGTCTTCAAGGCAAACGCCTTTGTTTTGTCAATTTAAAGGCTTCTCACTTTCCCATTTGATTCTTCGCAAATATTTCAAACTTTTTCCACTTTTCTTAGTAAACTGGGCCCATTTTTGGAAAGAATGGATTTTTTTGCTTTAAATGATTAACGTTCGAAAGGTTACAAATTGTGTACAAGTAATTTCTCAAATTCTCAACAAAAAACGAGCCAAAAGGAGAACGAGAGGAAAAAGTCAGAGTGACCAGCAAAGCGGAAAAATCAAAAAACCTAAAACTATTCTCTATTCCTTGGCAACACATTTGGAAAGATTTGCACAACATGTCCAATCCTAATAATGATGGCCTTATAACGACAACTGGAAATGAAGCGAAACCTACGTTGACTTCGGAAGTAGTGAATAGCAACGGTAATGAACCATTCATGACAACATCAGATGCTAATGAAAAAAAGAAGGAAAAACGAGAAGCAAATGGAGTTGAAACATCGATCCATATAATAGACATTCAACAAAACGATATTAAAAAAGTAGTATTAACGGAAATGGACGAATACAAAAGTGAAGATGAGCAGCGAGTATTCGATTATGGTTTATTTTTGGACGAGTACAAGCGATTGAAAGAAGAGCACTATGAGACATGCGAAAAGTTATGTTTGAAAGCAATCAATATGACCCAATCGAACAAAGCGCTCCGCTCAAAAGTGTATAATTGTTTGGGGTATTTATATGAGAATGGAACGAAAGAAATGTCGTTCGATGACATCTTCGAGCGATATGTCTTGGCATTGCAACTAGACGAATGTAATGCTGATGCCCATTTCAATGTCGCCAATTTTTTGATCGAGCAGGGAACACGACATTTGACACGCGGGATGGAATTGTTTCCGACACATGACAAATCGAAAATAAGATCTGTTGGACAAGTTCGACATACTTTCTTATTACAAACAAGATTTGTTTTTAAATTTTTGATTGGGTGAAAAAAATATTGTTTCTTTTTTAACGAATTACAAAATTCGATTTTCAGTTAAATATTGGAGACAAGATTTGGATGAATTCAAAAGAGTATCAAGTGGTGGACATCTCCAATGGTATATTTCGCTGTGAACTTGTAAATGAGACGCCAATGAGAAACGATAGTCAAGAGACGTGGCCAACGAACGATCTTGCAACGAAGGATCTTGCAACGAAGGACAAGAGGAATATAACGATAATTAACTGCAATGACAACAATGATATTCAAGTCTTACAAAAAATAGGTACAGAGACGGGTAATCACCAACTCAAACTATCTGGCGATATCGGCAATCCCATTCCACAGACATTGCAAACACGTAACGAACGCACAGCCAATCCAAAGTATTCGACGGAGATTTGCGACAAACGACATCAAAGTACATCTATAAAATACGCATACTGCATTTACTTATGGCCATTGGCACTATTATTGACAACTGTACTTGCTATCGTTGGGATTGGAACGTTTGCTGGTACGACACAACTAGAGCAAAATCAAATTTTATTTAAAAGCATCTGTACGTCTTTTTTTTGAGCATATAAAAAAAAAGACACAAATAAATAATGATAGAAGAGTACTTCAATCAAGCAAAAGGGAAGTGCGTGAACGAAAGATATGTACTTGGGTTGGGCTCGGTTTTGCCACTCTCAATTTTAACTTTGAGTTGGGTCATTCGTACGTTTATTCAAATCTTTTTTTGACTGCATATTGCTGATATTATCCCTTTTGTATGTACCACATGTCTCTTCGGCATACGTGCACATGTTCTTTTTTATTAAACACAAATACCAAAAATTGAGTGTTCGATTTTTTATAATATTGGCACGTTCGAACTATCGCTGCGATAAACAAATACAACTGTATAGGATTGATTAGTCGTCTTACAGATCGCAAAGTTAATTTGTGTAGCACTTTTTTTAAATTAATAAATCAAAAGTGAGACTGAAAAGGACATTGCGGACCAAAAGATAAAAAAAAATAGAGGGCATGAACTCTTTCTCTTCTATTCTTATTTTGGATCTCTGTGCGTGTATCCTCCATGCGTGATTATGTACATAATGGAGAGATTTTGTGCGTGTAAACGCGCAGAGTTGTACAAATTGTGTTTTTTTTCCCACTTAGTTACATTTGAAAATACTTTTTCATTTTTTTTTCTTTAGCGTTTGATTTGCTTTGTCTGATTATGGTAGAGATATTTTCCAGAAGAAAATAACCATTTTGGATTAGAATTTTGTTTTCTTTGTTGCCCTTTGAGCTTGTCACGGATAGAATTATGTATATACGTTGATATTGCTTGCTTCGTGGAAGTGAAGAGGGACGAATGGGGGGGGAGAAAAGGACAATACCCTGCTGTTTTTTAGTGTGCCGTGTGTTCTTTTCAAAGTGGGTCTTGGGTTTTTAACAGCGCAAAATTTAATTTTGATGCATTAATTGTGTTTTTCTATGTGTTTTTCTCTGTTTTTTTCTCATAACTTTTGGGTATTAAATTTTTTAATGAATACATATAATCTGTTTAATGATATCAGTAGGCACACCGTTCAAATGAACAAAAACAACATTGAAAAATTTTATAATTGATAATATCCAATAAAATAAGTAATAACTAGTCCTTTTAAAGTTGCTCTGCTGGACAATCCAGTTATAACCTATTGATTGCAAAAAATCTGCTTGCATATCTTTTTTCATTCATAGCTTTTAAGGTATGACGATAGAAAATCAATATGGTCACGTTGCTGAAGCAGTGCAATATAAATAAAAGAACAAAAAAAACTGACAGTTTCACACTATGAATGCAACTTTACATTAAACAATTTCTTGAAAAACAGAGTTAATTATCATTAAGACCTTCTCAAAAGGAAAGAAAAATAGAATAATTACGAAATTATTACCCATACTTCGCTCTTTTAACTTAAATTTGTATCTATGTGGTTCAGTTTTAATGAGCAACTTATTATCCATACTGGTAGATATATCTTGTAAAGTCTTTCTTAATTTAAACGAAGAAAAGTGTAGTTTAAATATGAAATGTTTTATAATAGCTTTCTTTTAGGAAAAAACACCAATCGCACAAAGATAAACTTGGTCTTATTCATTTTTAGGGTCACATGAATGTCAAATATCTATGTTTTTTTGATTGTTCCCAGTAAACATAATTGATTTGTTGTTTGTGTGTCAATTACTAGTCAATACTAAATACTTGACAAGTTCTGGTTCTTGAATTGGGGCATTATTCAAATGCAGATCCATCTTGAGTATTTTTTGTTCTTCATTTTAAATGACTTTCAATACAAGAA
Source organism: Reticulomyxa filosa (assembly GCA_000512085.1). Taxonomy (NCBI): domain Eukaryota; phylum Foraminifera; family Reticulomyxidae; genus Reticulomyxa; species Reticulomyxa filosa. Next base: position 7,599 of record ASPP01008580.1, read on the forward strand.
GATATGCAATTGCAGGATGCAATTGAACTTTAAAGAGATATGATTGATATTTGCGACTAAGATCATATGTCCAATTTATCATTAATTATATCCTCTTTTTAATTTGTTTGACGCATTTGGTTGTCCATTAGTTTTCTTTTGTCATTATAGAAAATAAATGAAGTTTTATAGCTTGCAGAACAGGGTAAATAAAAAAAGTCGTAGAAAAGGTGATAATAATAAATGAACTAAAAGCGATGTGGATACATGGAAAGATAAAACAAGTATGGAAAGAATGGTGTTGGCAATAAGACAACACTGTTAAAAAAGACGTCTTTTCTACTTTCAAAAAAGCGTCGATCGTATAATAGTATTATATTGTGAAATATTGGAAACATATATTAGATTTTACGAAACGACGGAAAAAAATAATATTACACTAATATCGAAAATAACTTAATGTACAATATAATGAAGATGAAGCTAATAAAAAAAATCAATATACAAGAATTTTTTTTTAAGCTTTTGCAAAGTGAGATAATAAAGATATCAAACTAATACTTGCTTCTTCATTCATTTATCAATGCTATTCACACTTAATACTATAAACTGAAAGTGCAAACTAAAGCAAGTTTAAGGTATATTGACCACGATGATTGTCACTACAATTAAGTCCAAAGAAATCAAATAAGCAATATAATTGATTAAGTTCATTAGATTTAGAAACAATAATGCGTTGATAATAAAAGTATTAGCGCATATATTTTCTGGAAATTTCAGTATATTATTTGAAATTGATATTAATTAGAAGAAGCTAATTCAACTATATCAAAACTTAAATGATACCAAGAATGGAAAATTTGAACAAAAAGAAAATCAAGATGACAAGCAAAGAATTTTAAGATAGCCAAGATTTGACATTTATTGAAAGACATTCGCTGCTGAACAAAAGAAAAAGCGGAAGAAGAATTGACTAATTATGAATTGAATATATATGTCATGTCTCGGTGAGTGTCACTAGCGAAAGCGATGATGAAATCAAGTAGACATTGTAAAATTGTAGATATCAAATACAAGAAGTTAAACGATTCCACAAGATAACAATTGTTAAAGAAAATAATATTTAGGATGTCGCTTTTAGCTAGCCAATGATGAAGAAGTGTGATATTTTTTTTTAGCAAATGTCTTAAGATAAATGCCACGTCCGAAAATTTCCAGAAAATGTATGAACTAATACTTTTCTGGACAACGCATTATTGTTTCTTAATCACCGATGTTGCTGATTTAAGTTCTTTGGACTTGGTTGAAGTACGACGGTCGTTGGCAAGAATTGTCAAAAAAAAAAAAAACAAACCAAAGCTCACTATACCATAATCAAAGACCAATTCAAATAAGTGGTCAAGTGAGATTTGAGAAAAAGGGGGAGATAAAGCACCAAGCAACCTCCATGGACATGCTGGTCATGTCGCTAATCTCGACATGGAGGATAAGATTAGGGCCAAAGAAGCGCAGTCCAGTGAAATCGGACAAAAAGAAACCCATAGTGGTCGCTGAACCCGAAGGGTTCGGCGTCGGGACCCCTGAGGGCGAGAAACATCTTTCAACTGCCCGAAGCAACGACAATGCCCTGAAAGGCCCGGAAGCAACGACAATCCCCTGAAAGGCCCGGAAGCAACGACAAAAGCGCCTGCAACTTTTTAAATTCAATTTTTTTTTGTTTGAGTTTTAGTTATTTTGGGGGTTAAATTGTAAGAAATTTTTTTTTTACTATCCTTAAGAAGAAAGAGGAGTTGCAGCAGAATGAAACCTCATATTCTAGCACAACGCGACACTCAGCCACTCCACTGAGAATGCCTTTTATCTCCGTACAAGGGAGATCTAAAATAATTTATTTTTTTTAAATAAAAGATTTTTTGCTATTTTATTTTGTTGTTAGTGAACATATTGTGTGTTTTGTGTAAACATTTTAATTAATTTGAATTTTGAAATAGATAAATTATGCTAAGGAAACTTTTTGCTCCACTTGATACATTTCTGGAATAATTTCACTTCTTCTTGCTGCCTTCTCAATTTCAGAGGTGGTGATTGCGAGATGACATTCACGGTGTCATATGACGTTGAGTTTTCAGTCCAAGAATCCTTCACATCGAAATCCTTTGATTTTTTTCCAGTCTTCGTTAAAAAAAAATAAAATATAATCCTTCATCATCGATATAAAATTTTGAAGGAATACAAGCACATAACAACTAGATACTGCAACATCTAGCAGTATCTGAAAGAAATTCGAAGTTAATCTTCGATTATTAACAACGATTTTCGTCGTTAACAAGATTGTGGCGAAAACAGAAACAAAGACAAAGATACAAAGAAAAACTTCAAACTACTAAAAAAGAATTTTTTTTTAACAAAATTTTTTTTTATTGTGATAAAAAAATCTTTTTACTAGTTGAAAACTTTCAGATATCTGATATTGCGATTTTACGCGAGATCAGATATACAAGATAACCACACACAAAATGAACAGTCGATTAACAAGAAAGAATGACGAACAAAATTAAGACAATTTTCTATCGAAATGGCAATATAAACATTCTAATGCTTTTTTAAATAATAAATGTTTAAATTTTATTTTTTGTTTTAATTTGCTTTAATTTGTTAA